>RXPK01001859.1:0-123253 GCA_004143645.1 Protaetia brevitarsis | reverse complement strand
GTATTATGAAAGTGGGAAGTGTGCAAGATCTACAACTCGCTTATTCAACGAAAATTATGCGTTTATTTTAATTAATTATTTATGTCTTTGAAATACATATATTCTTCTCCATATATAAACTTAAATCATTAGTTCTTCAACTAAATAATTCAGTTATATTCGGTTTAGAATATGGTTACCCATATTCTAAACGGCTAATTTTAATTATTGATATTTTATTTCTGAAATATTTTTATATTTGATACACCAATTATTTTATCTACTTCTAATATTAATACCTCTTGAAATTGAAAATTTAGATGACTTTAAACCACTACACTAATTTTCCAGTATTAAGCTTGATGAAGACTGAAACGTCGGAACTAGTTGCTTGGAAGTAATCTCATAGTAAAAAATAAAATCATTTAGGAAGTATACACTGCGAGCTTTCATTTCTACCACACTTAATTATTCAAATATTCCTTTAATATTATTATTTGTTTAACAGAGTTTTCTACGGTTTTTTTACAATGGTTATAAATCATTTGATTTCATTCTCACTTCCAGAGTACCACAGGGATCGCATTTGGGTCCCCTTTCATTGGTACTGTTCATAAACGATTTATTGATGTCTCTGTCCTGTCCAGTATTCGCTTATGCAGACGACGTAAAAGTTTATGCTTCCATTAGAACTTTAGACGATGTAGCTCATCTTAGACATAATTTAGACCACATTTCCAGCTGGTGCTTTTTACATAAATTAAAATTAAATGTCAGTAAATGATTATTTGTGACCTATACGAGGAAAATTAATTACATCCACTCAATGTACTCAATACGTGATACTTGTCTCAAGAAAACGGACACGATTAGAGATCTGAAGGTTTTATTTGATTTCAGTTTTGCAGAACACATTGCGGATTTGTGCGTTGTTGTTTCAAAAACTTTAGGTTTTCTCTTACGCTCATGCGAGTTTTTCAATGATGTGTCCCTTCTTAAACCTTTAAACTTTAGCTTTGTTGTGAGTAAATTAGAATACGAAATCTATGGTTTGGTCACTACATTATATCAACCTCCAACTGAGCATTGAAAAAGTCCAACGCCGTTTCTTAAAGTATCTGTCCTTTAAAATGAATAACCAGTATTCTGCTATATGCTGGTATACACTGCGAATCCCAATTGGAAAGGGATGATGTGCGATCGTTGGAACACCGTCGGGATGTTGCTGGAGTAAGATTCGTTTGGAAGGCTGTTCGGGGTTGTATTGACTCCCTTGATTTACTTTCCTTTACTGATTTCCTTGTACATCGTTTATCCTCTCGGTCCTCATCTACCTTCATTCATTCATTCTTCATTCATTTAAGTTAGGGTGGGCACCTAAAACCCGTGCACTTGGGCTAGGTGCTCATTGTACCATCTCTATTAAGTACCTTATTTCCACTCGAGCAGCTTGGTGTTCTCTATAAAGCCCAGTACCCTGCCCAGTGGGAACTTGAGAACCTTCGAGGGCTCCAATAAATCTCTCCCGAAATATTTCTGCCTGAGTACCTTCAATTCCTCTCATGTGCAGATTACATGTAAACTCGTTTCCTCTTGTAGTTCGCATCTTCTGCACCACTGTTCGGCAACACTCGGCCTGTGTTGTATAGATGCTTTTTCAGGGAACAGTGTCCAGTTACTAGCCCAGTAATGGTTTTAGCTTCTTTCTTGCTGCGCCAGAGTAGGTTATCAGAGAATCTAGCATCCCCATCCCCTATTAACGGTTTGGTATGGAGTTGACCTTCAGTCGACTTCCGTTTCATCTATCTTCTCATTACCTTTCCCTCGAACCAACTTAATACATAAGTCACCTTTAGTTACTATGTGCCGCAATGCTGATTTGTTCTTTGATGACATATTTTTTGGTTCTGTAGATAAACAAACTTAGTTCTTTTTTTCTTTTCTTTAATGTATTATCTTTATTTTGTACTTTAGTTTTTCCTGTAAAAGGTTGGACAATAAATCATTATCATTATTATTATAAAAATCGATATAGAAAAGAAATTGCTATTATTTGACTTATTTTACAAGCATGGATATGGTGTTTGCGATATATTAAAGTATTTATAAAACAAAATGCCTTCCCTAGTCACTAGAGATGGCAAAAATATATCGATATATCAAAAATATCTATATTTTTTGACAGATATATGAAAAAAAAATGCATTCCAAATTTCGCGGGTGATTTGGAAAAGGAGGGTCTAATACAATGAGAATCTAATAAGACTAGCCTATCTGAAGAATAAAGTAATTATATTAAATCACGAAAATGTAGATTGTATTGAATTTATTATTATATAAATTTAAAAAAAAACACAAATATGCCGAACATTTTGTTTGGGAGAGCAGAGAAATAAATTATTCTGTGTTATCAAAGAGCTTTTCTCAAGAAATTTGTTGCAAACGTATTAGTGTGCTAAACTGTAGTAATATATAACATTTGATAGCCATTTTTTTTGTTTATTTCTTAAGCAAGACTCGGTTAAAAATTGTATAGACATCTAATGAATGATTTCCCTAAGCTCATATTATCCAGTATGGAAGCATTTCCTATGCAATTAAGTTGTGCACGTCTCCTTAAACATAACGTATGCGGTCGGCAATTACAAAACAGTGGCTATAATCAGCCGATATTCTTAGAAGTCTCCGTTAGTTTCTCATCCGTCTTACGTATAGAAACACGAAAATATAGCGGTAAGAAAATATGTCAAGCGCACGAAGAGGTGGGTCCCTTCCGCTGCGTACTTTACATCTATACCAGTATGGAGACGCAATATCGCATGTCGATGGTTTTAAATTTTTTAAAAGGAATGAATAACAATAACAACAGCAGGTCTATATACACGCCGCATCTACATTCTCTTGCAATATCGTTGTGTGTCACATATGTGCCCCGTAAAATATAGGAATGGTATGAGCGCTTGGATGTTCATATGTATATGTGTGTGTGTTGTAACAATAGCGCCGTACCTCCTCCTCACATGTGTTTCACGAAAAATTGTATATAATTTAATACTTATTTTTTCCCGTAGAATGGACTCGAAATGATAGGAGTACTGGAAAAGGTAATATCAATAATTACGCTAAGCAAGTAGCAGATCCATGTGCTCTGTTCACATAAGTGCAGAACCGGGACACGATCACGTACCGGCAATACGGTTTTCCGGAAATCCACGGCTCCGTGTAACTAATTGCATGATGGAACGTTTAATGTCGATTGCCGAGATTCGTCCATTGGCACCGGTTCCGTTGTCGACGTACACGAAACTACGTAATGATTAATGTGTGTTATGATAGATATGTTAGTGTCGTTGTAATCGGACAGATATCGACGTCATAAATATCTAAATAGTATCCTCGTAGAAGAGGCGAGATTCAAAACATGTCAGTATCCTGCTATAAAACTAGATTCAGGTGTGCCTATTTCGCTTTCGTAAAATTGAAGAGGAGTGTACAATCATTAATACAATACCCAATAAAATTATATCTTTGAACCCGATACAACAATAACAGCCCAATAAGAACATAAACGTTAAGAAAACGTTATTCTTAACGGTAACCGAACGTTTCGTAACGTTTATAAACAACGACATATCTATGTCCCGACAAAAAACGTTGACAAAAAGTTACTTATCAAGCGTTATTTCACGTCATATGCTAATGTTATTTTAACGTTTAATTTTTAATAGAAAATATCGTTAAATAGAAACGTTTAGCACAAAGTGTATTTTAACGTTTAATAAACCACCTCTGTAAAACGTAAAAAGTACGTTTATAGTGCTACGTGACAGTATCGTTCAAAACAAACGTTTATTGCTAAGTGGGTTCAACGTTAATAAAACTTCTATGCAAAACGTAAAAAATCTGTTTACATGTAACGCAACCTTAACGTTAATAAAATTTCTATATCAAACCTTTATGAGATCTGATCAAAAAGAAAGATATATATCTAGATGTGATATATATGTCACTTTATACTTACAGTGTCGTTTTATGTGTTGGTAACGAAAAAATGGCTATAAATTAAAAGTCATAATGTCCAATACTAAATTTAATTTTATTTTAATTAAATCATTCAATGATCATATCATAGTATTGAACTCAGGATAAGCTCTAATGAAACATAATGCTTCTTCAGAAAAACTGAATGTAGTTACCTATAAATATAACACAATGCAATAACAACAATAATAAAAAGATCATAGAACTCTTTACCAAAACTAAGAAAGTAACGAGGTTATTTCATAGATATATACATTTTCCTTTTTCTGCACATGGTCTTCTACCCAACAGTCCAACGGGGCTTTGGCATATTTCAATCAGTCCTTCACTGCACTTTCTGCTGTATGTATTGTTTAATTGTAACTTTAAATGGAAGACTCAAACAATGGGTATCATAAGTAACACCAAGGACTACAGGCTGTAAATTTTAGGGATGCATATATAAGTTAATGTTTACTTTGATCGGATTCCTAGATTTTTGTATTACAAACGAATGAAAGTATTTAATACTCACTGTATATTGTTACCATAGTTTCCGTATTATCTCTGGTTCCCGTTTTGTGAAAACTAAGTATTCCTTCCCTTTCAGTTATACTTCACTGCAACGACGTCATGTAACAGTAATTAGAATCTCTTACACAAGAATCTAGATTAGAACCATCAGCATTCGCTTACCTATATATTTGAAAATAAAGTAAGAAGGTGGTGTATACTAAGAAACCAGGTTATTCAAAAACAAATTTTAGAATATAGTTAAATTTTCTGACATTAGTTTCCTTATTTTAAGATGGCTACTATGCTGTTTTGCCAATTGTGTATATGCATATATATAATAATTATACGTGCAATGTGCATCGTATGCAAATAACTCATATGCAAATAACTAATAGACTTAATTGATGGGGTACCTACCTACTCACGGTTTAGTTAAATACACTGATTGCTACGTATCACATATTAATATAAAACTTTGTTATAAAGATAAAGAAAAGTTCTAACACTCGACTAGTGTAGTAAACATGTGACTGCAAGTGCACCGTGCACGTTGCAGATGCGCAACAGAGATGGAAGAGTTTATATGAAATGGGGGAGGAATGATACATTCACCAGTAGTGCAGTTTTAATGCAATAATTCTGTTACCTATTGTTAAATACATTTTGCATTCATTTATGCAAAAGCACATCTTATGTTAAAACAAACAAATTTAGCACAATTTTTTGACTTCATCACAAATCGAATTACATATAGGAAGCAGTTAATAGTTTTTCATATTTCAACGTTGCTTTTTAACGTAGAGTAGACGGTGAAACTACAACGTTTTATCTTAGTTATATCTAAACTATGCGTTACAGTTCAGCTACTAATTTTTCATTTTTCAGCGTTGTCTTTTCACGTAAAGTAAACGGTGTAACTAAAACGTTTTATTTTAATTATATTTAAACTATGCGTTACATTCCAGTTAATATTTTTCATATTTCAACGTTGTTTTTTATTTTAGTTATATTTAAACTATGCGTTACATTTTAGTTAATAATTTCTCATATTGCAACGTTGTTTTATAATCTAAAATAAACGATGCAACTACAACGTGTTATTTTAGTTAAATTTAAACTATCCGTTACATTTCTTAGTTAATATAACGTTTCTTCAATGTGTAGTTAAAAGTTGGTTATATAATAAACGTGTTAATTATAACCATTAACGTTGTTTCAACCAATACAACGTTAAATTCACGTAAATGTAACCAACTTGTTCTCACTGGGAGCTCATTTCGTTTAAAAAGTCTTTATAGTAACGATTAGCCTTCTCAGATACTCTAATGAAAGAATCCAAACTTCCAACCTTGAGCGTTGAAGTCTGTATAGGTAAAATTCAAATTTGTCGACTACGGTATACCCAACTGCAATCAAATCTAATTCAATTAAATACCGGCAACCCAGATATTCCCTCATGTGTTTTACATTAATTTGAATAGGAATATAGGTTTAGAGGAGTTTCTTGCTTCTAACTATAAACTGTAAACTGATGTCCAGATGATATATTCCTAGGATACTCTTTAAGCATGCTTTTTGGTATTTATATACAGGGTTTCTCACGGTAGCCGTTCGTTAGAAAAAAACTTAGAATTTTGAATCTTTAGACTTTGGGTAATTTCGAGTTGCCCTTACACTCCCAGTTGCCATAAATCGAGCTTCAATTCTTGCAAATTTTCCAGAAGTCATTGTTGGTAGATCTCTGGTAGGTAATTTGCATGTTCGTCTGACAATTCGTCCACATCCACCATGCGTATAAAACAAATTGAACAAATTATTAGTAGAATATTCTTCAATATTCTCCATTATAAACTACATTGAAGAAAGTTAACAGAATCACTAGAACTGTAAGACTTGTAGTAGTGTAACCTCACGAATCTGTGAGTGTAAACTACTTTGACATAAAGTCAATAATATTGTTTCAATTCCTGTCAAAATCAACGTTTACTAGATAGAACTTTTGGAGTTTCATCGGGTTTTGATAGAAAATATGGAATAACAAGAACACCGTTGGAAATAGGTATAGGGAAGGGCATAGTGAATCGATGCAGAATTAAATTCTGCATCCGACCATCTAATAATATATAGCGTGCCAGATTTAAAAAAACTGACATTTTCAAGTTGGAATGACGTAATAGGTCATCAAATTTTGGACATCCTGTATGCGATAAATAACTTGTAGCGATATCGTGATATTACATATTTATATATATATTAATATAGGAGATAAGGCTATTCAGGTTAGCGGTCTTGTTGTTCAATGAAACTCAATTATCCATTCTCTAGAATGAGAAAATTCTCTCTTCAGCTTCACAACTATATAGTTTATTAAATTACGTTTTAATGTTGAACTTCACAAATTTATTTTTATCTTTCGACTTTTCACTTTAATGACACCTTGTTACTTCTAGAAACCTACATTCATCTCCTGATGACGTTATTAAATTATAACGAAATATAGAGAATGGATAATTGAGTTTCATTGAATAAACAGACCGCTAACCTGAATAGCCTTATCGCCTAACGTTGTACGGTCGGTACTTCTTTTCCTATATTAATATATACAGTGTGTTCACGGGAACATTCTACAATAGCAAACTTTTTTTTATTTTCAGAGATAAAGAGTCGGTTAAATAGACAAAGCTCGTGTACTTTCAGTCTTGCATTTCGTTGCTATCGGCATAAACACAAAAAGAACGCTTAGTTGTAAGATACGGCTATAGCATGAGTTTTTTAAATGGACACCCGAATATTTTGCATTTTTGAGTTTCTTAATTATTGGCTATAACAAAGTATAAAACGAATTTTCTGATAAAATCACATTACGAGAGTTTATAAGGAAAATCATGCTCAGTTCATTCAAGGTGTTCACAAATCAACATTCTACAATGGCCAACCTTTTTGTTTTAGAGATATTAGAGTTGGTTAAATGGAGAAAGTTCGTGTACTTTTCCTTCTGCATTTCGTGCTATGACATAAAAAACAAAAGAGCGCCTGGTTGCTAAGCTACGACTATAGCACGTATTTTTTTAAAAGGGACACCCGATATATTTTTGCATTTTTGAGTTCTCTAATCATTGGCTATAACAAAGTTTAAAACGATTTTTCTGTAAAATCACGATTTCGAGAGTTATAAAGAAAATCATGCTCAGTTCATTAAGGTGTTCACAAAACATTCTACAATGGCCAACAGCTGTCAAACTGTGCGGTATTTAAACTTCTTACAAAACGATTTATTTACTTATTTGGAACATCTACCATTAGAAGTTCATCGTAAAATAAATTTCCACCACGACGGAGCACCATCATATAATGGATTTGCTGTTACAGAATATTTGAGCCAGCAATTTGATCATTGGATCGGAAATCGAGGCCCGATATTATGGCCCGCTAGGTCACCCGACCTAAATCCCTTGAATTTCTTCTTGTGGGGAGGTATTAAAAACACAGTGTATGATACATCATCCGTTGATTTGGAAAATTAAAAAATCAAAATTCGTGTATTCGTGATTTCAATGAACAAACAGTGCAAAAGGTACACAGTAATCTGGTGCGAAGGGTAAACCTGTGCAGGGAAAGTAATGGCAGCTATTTTGAAACAAAAATTTTAAACATTTTTAGTTTTTGTTTAATATCTACTTCCCATTTGTTGTAATTAGCATAGTAAACAGTGTTTCCGTTATTTATGTGAAAGATTACATCCAAGTGGCAACACTTGAAACACAATTAGTACAAAAGTGTCTATCTACACCTTCATGTGATAGTTTGTAACTTCAAAAAACAAAATGCATGATTTTCTTTATAACTCTCGTAATCGTGATTTTACAGAAAAATCGTTTCATACTTTGTTATAGCCAATGATTAGAGAAACTCAAAAATGTAAAAATATATCGGGTGTCCCATTTAAAAAAATACACGCTATAGCCGTATCTTAACAACTAAGCGTTCTTTTGTTTTTTATGCCATAGCACGAAATGCAAATGGAAAAGTTTACGAACTTTCGCCATTTAAGGGGAGGTTTACATATATTTGACTGGAAAAATCGATTTTTGGTTTTTTGCATTTTTTTAAAGCTCCAAATATCTAAATACATGGTTAAGCGTTTCGTAATATTCGCAATTGTTAAGCCGCTACGGCTATTAAAAGAGCGGTGTACCGAACACAAAGGAGCATATTAGATGTAAAACCATATTCGACTCGGGCTACTCGTGTCAAAATATCATACTTATTGTTTGTTAGTATATAGTATATTGTCTTAATGATTATAAATGTCACTACAGTCGGTGTCACAAATAAACGACAGTAGCTATTTATATTACAATAATACGAAAAAATTAGATCCGAAATAAAACGCACATTTGAAGAAACTAATCTAACAATATTTCTTTTCTTAAAACACACTTCCACGCTTTAAAAATATCTTAGTCATAAAATGTCTCAATTTATTGCAGATGCACTTATTACATAAATTTCTTAGAAAGCGTTAGAATGATGGCAAAGGTAACCGCACTACGGATCATCAGAGTAGCACAGGAAAAATGGAAGTCGATGAGATGCGTAAAAAGAAGTGTTATGGCCGTGTTCGAACTAGGCGACTTGCTTGATTCATAGATGACCTTTTTTAAGCAAATTGTAAGATGCTATTATGCCGATTGTATGAAGTTTTTTCTACAGTGATTATTGCAAAGATGCATTGGAAAAATTGTCAAAGCTTAAACGACTCGTTTATTCATGTGTGCTAGACTTAGCTCCAAAAGATTTACACTGCGAGTCACAAACAATTCCACTTGCTGCCTACATTGCTCGCAATTTATTCAATGAAGGTTACTTTACTGTATTTACGAATAATGAATGCGTTGGGAATTGCAGTAGGGACTTGATGCCAAAATTTTCGTCATCAATTTTGATCGTCAGCGCATACATACGAAAACAGAGCAGGAGTATGTCCAGCGCCTGCAAAAACTTTGCTGTGCTGTCTAAAGGAAAGCAACAAATTTTGCAAATTCAGAAGTATGAAGAAGAAGAAGGACTAATGTATGGTGCTGGAATAGCTGACGTAAGTGTATGTTGAACTATTTGTAAAAATTTTGCTGCGAAACTCTGAACGTCGTTTTTCTCGAAACATAATTTTTCAAATCTGCGTAAGTTTCTAGTTCTTCAAGTTTCAATATATCAACTTAATTCTTTATAGTTTTCTTAATGTAAACAGTTTTATTGAGTTACCTATATTACACTAAAAATTGCGAATTCCACATTTTTGTAATCGTCATTCCACACAAAAAAGAAATAGAAAATAATCAAATTAAATCCAGTACCTGCCACATGTTTGCTTTCGACTTATTTGATTAAATTTATGTATAACCTCCAACAATTTAATATATTTCTAACTCTTCTTTTTATTTTCAATTTCGAATCACTTTTGCGCATGCTAGAGTTTACGCAGTTTGACCGTGTTTTCTGGGCACACTGCTACCTAGATACAAATAGCGAACGTTATAGTGGTCTTAAACAAAAAGCCGTATTTCGTATATCTTTTTCTTTGCCTAAAAAAAAAAAGCTCAAAGTTTTTGGACGTTTCCGATATATATATGTAAACCTCCCCTTAACCGACTCTGTATCTCTAAAAATAAAAAAGTTAGCTATTGTAGAATGTTCCCGTGAACACACTGTATATTAATATAAACGAACCGTTATAAGGAAAACAGAACGTTTCAGCGTCCAAGTTTCCGACTTTTTCACATATTTTATTTAAATGATCAAAATTAATGTCTGTACATATTACACCGAGATCAAGAATGATTGTCCTGATTCTACACTACTTTCCGCGATGCGCAAATCAATATTTTCATCCAATCATTGTAATGAAATTAGTAATACAGCGTTTCTTCAAATTTTGCTGCAAAATTGACATATGTTCTACATAGCCGTGAGCTTCGTGTTTGGATTTTGTTTATTTAGTCATTCCATATTATTGTTCGTTAATTTTCACATACAGTCTTTCGCAAGACTACTCCTTCATTTCGCATTGAGAGCGTAACGTGTTCTTTTTTTGGCAACATGCCATTTACACTGGGCCAAAATAAATTTATTTTGGAGGCATACTTTCGAAATGGTGAGCGAGGAGGTGATGGGCAGTGGAAACATTCAGCTGTACTTTGTGCTAAAGAATTTATAAATCATGCCGCAGTTTTTCAGACAATCGAAGTATCTCGCATGACGCATTTATCTATAAGTACAGCATATGGTTTTATGCGTGTAAGTAGTACACAACATGCGTTTTATACGTCGCACTGAATACTGCCCATGATACGTTAGTCCAGCAGAGTCTAGACAGCGAAAAATATTAAACGTTGTCGAACAATGCTCCAAATTACATACATCACTTGCACATGACGTGTTCCCATTGTGTACGCACAAGATGCTGCTCTCTCGTCTTGCGTTCCGTCTTCGCCGCGTCAATCGTAAACGCCGTTCAATGGAAATAATCTCCCAGTTCGACCGGTATCGTATGCATGTAGAGATGCGGACGTTCATAATAATAATTCGGCCTTTGTATGTTTCGAAAATTATAGGACTTCGGAGCCGAGGGATCGACGATGGAAAGTCACGACTTTAAAAAACGTGCAGTGACAATTTCGGCGCTATTTGCCAATACAACGCCTCAAAGTTTAGCACCTATGTCGCGAGTCATGACGTAGGAATTTTCTTCTTTAAAGTGTATAGATTAGATACTGTAGGTTCGTGCTAAATGTTGCTTTTCCTTTTACAGATTCTTAAATGCTTGCTGTAGCTATATATTGCTAATAGGAGTAGTATTGGAGTCTTCACACTGTCTGTTTTGAGTTTCTCTGTCTTGAAAGTACCAAGGTTGTACTACAAACTAAAATCGCTTTTTCACTCTCGTATTCTGCCATCATACAAAACTTATGAAATAATAACAAAAATTTCCCCTAATGCGTGTTGAAAATATTTTTGTTTGTGTAATGGATGATTTAAAAAAAAAATGGTTTTTAAATTCAACAATTTTTTTAAAACTGCCACAAACGACTAAGTACTATTAAAGGCTATAACCTTGCTGCGGTATTTAAGTCGCGAGAGTCGGATCTGGGGGTGGCGAACATACATGCAAGGGATAATCTGGAGTGAACAATTTCTTGATAGACTTCCAGACTGGTCAGACTTTAGTTGTGTAGCAAAGTTTAAATATAAGGAACGAATGTATATTTGTGTCTCTCTCTATCGAGCTCCTTCAGGAGACTTTAAAATTTTTTGTGACCTCCTAACTGATCTTTTACTTAATGTTTGTCATAGGTGTGATTATTTTTTTATAGCAGGTGATTATAATGTAAATTTCAATGAGAATTCAAGAGAATGCTTAGAATTATTAAGTATTTTTAAGGTTTCTGTTGTAGAGTAGTGTTTTCAGGGACTTTCGATTGACTAGCACATCAAAAACGTTATTGACATTATATTTACAAATTTAGATACTTACTTACCATTATACCATTTGATATGTTCTATTATCTCGGATCATATATTTATTAAACTTAGTAGTAACTCCATGTAGTGCCCGTATAATAAGTTCAATTATCAACAACTAGGCGATGTTTTAGTAATGACAATATTAATAAATTTCAAACTTTCCTAAATTCTGAAAACTGGGACGACGTATATAAATCTGAATCAGTCGACGAACAATACGAGGCTTTCCTTAATATATTTTAATTTTACTTTAATTTAGCGTTCCATTTAAAAAATTACAACCAATGTAATGATCGAACCAAATCAAAATGGATAACGAACGAGGTGATGGCAAGCAGTAGTAATTTGCGTGATCTACATAAGATTTCAACCTAATTAATAATAGCGATATTAGAAATTATTACGATATTACTAAAAAACGCCACAATGAATAAGTTAAAAATACCAAAATGGAATACTACAGCAATCTAATTTTAAACTCAACGAATAAGTCAAAGCAGTATGGTCAATATCAATGAAAATAAACCGAAATAACTTAGTACGATTTCTTTATTACAAATGACGCTAAATATCTGACGCGGAAACGGTAGCTAATATTTTTTAGAAATTTTAGTAAAGCTAATTGCATAAAACAGGATATCACCGCTGCTTCATTAATACAAAGCCACCAAAGTATGTTTCTTTTTCCAACCGACGTAGCGTGAGGTGGAGGAAATTATTAAAAGCCTGCCTAATAAAATGGCATCAGGGCTATTGACAACATCCCTTGTAGTGTTGTTAAGAAATTCGTCAATATCCATATGCAAAATTACATGTCATATATAATTAACAGCTCGTTAAAACATGGTTTTTCCAAATAAACTTAAAACAGCGTGTGACAATCTCTATCCATAAAAAAATGTGCAAAACAGACGTTAAAAATTTACAGACGGTCTTTTACTGCCTTCATTTTCGAAGTTATTGAAAAAGTAATCTACAAAAGGATTATGTCATATTTGCTCACATTTAATGTCAATACCGTCCTCCCAATTTGTTTTGTCCGGGTAAATCGACAGAAATGGCGGTGTTCAATTTTTTAGATAGCGTGGTAAATGCAGTAGACAAAGGTCAAAAGCAATAGGTGTATATTTGATATTTCAAAAGCCTTTGATACTATTGATCACGATCTTTTGTTTAAAAAAATGTACGCTTTGGGAATGCGGGACAATATACTGGACTCGTTAAATCCTATCTAGATTCAAGACAGGAAAAGTCTCATTACAACGATCATCGAGGGGAGACAGCAGGAATTTCAAACTATTGCGGATACTATTCGTAGAGTATTCCTCAGGTTCTATACTAGGCCCATTACTATATTTAATATATAGCATGTTGCGCTGTTACTAGCAAACACACTATCTAGTTTGCTTGATGATACTTCATGTATCGTATCAACCAATGATTTTAGAAATGCATCGAGACTTACCACAAATACCAACAAGAAATATCTAAGTGGTGCGAATATAATGGTTTAGATTGAATAATTCAAAAACAATACTAATGCATTTTAATACATAAACATCCGCACAGCATCTACGCCACTTAAATGGTAAGTCAATTCCAAGTGTTGACAATTTTAAATTCCTTGGAATAACTATTGATGAAGGACTGCGCTGGGAACATCATACTCAAAGCCTTGTGAGTAGCCTTAATTCCTTGTTGATATATCAACTTTAACAACATATTATTATGCAAATGTCTTTCTCCCGCTTAAGGTACGGTTTAATATTTGGGCTCCGCAGCCAGTTTCATTAAAGTATTCGTAGCCAAAAAGAATAATTAGATCAATGGTTGCGGTTAACTACGGAAGTCATTGTTAAGCCACTGTTCCAACAACTACAGATATTGCCGCTGCCATGTTTATACGTATACGAGTTAGCTTTATTCGTTTGGAAAAATAAAGAACTTTTTACTAGAAATGCTGACGTATACTCACTCATGAACACTAGATTTGCCCAAACGTTGAGAATTCCAACACACAACACCACCTTCTATGAGAACGGTCCGAGATATAGAGCAATCAAAGTATACAATAAATTACCATCTCACATAAAGGAAGCAAAATCATTACAATCATTTAAAGGTCGGCTGAAAGCATACTTAATAGGAGAATGTTTTTATTCAGTAAATGAATTCTTCACATCTGTGCCATTGTAAGTTTGTGTATTTTTTCTGTTTGTTTGTTTTACTTTAATTGTCCATTCGCATTATACTTTATATGTTACAATGTTTGACGAAACCTCTATCCTTTTGGATCTATGGTAAATAAACGCTATTATTATTATTATTATTATTATAAACATGCTATCGAAAGGCTGGTCCAGGGCAATATTGATAGAAGCACTAATATGTAGCACCTTTTATTTACAAAACTCCAATAATAATCATCGATTTTGAAAATGTCCAGCTATCCCTATCAATCAATGTGAGATTCGAATTATTTGTACTTGGTAAGAGTTAAAAACATTAAGTTAAATTTTAGAGAGCCTGCTACTCGCAGAATTATCAGAGTTTAAGGCCTATGTATTTATTTTCTTAATTATGCAAACGAAGAAATTTAGTCTGATCTATATATCCGATAAAGAAGGTTATAATTGATGACTGCATATTGAGCAATATCCTTCAAATATTCTTGACTTACACCATAAGTTTTTTCAAAATCTAGAAAACCTGAAATACATAAAATAATAAAACCATAATTTAAGAATGTTAATTATTTTTATTGTTATTCTATTGTAGCACGTTATAGAAAAAATACTATTAACAGCATCTATACCTATTTGAAAATCAGGATGTAGTGAAAAAATAAAACCATGTTGTTTTGGAATGGACAGCGCCTTGATCAATTGTTGAATTTGATGATTGTTAAGATCACTGCACTGACATCGCCATTCGCCACCCAGGGGTTGTAAGGCCGTATAGGTCTAATTAATTCTTGATCGGCGACAGTTTGTAAATTAAAACCAGATGTTATGGTAAATAGCTATATATCTTAACACAAAAAAAAACACACAAAACGGTCACAATTTTTGGTTTTGATTTGGAGATGTCGTATAGTGTTGTTATCGGTATTGGTGCTCTTTACCTGGGATACTGCGATACTGATACTGGTACTGACAGTGGTACTGATACTGAATTAGTTACACGTGTTCTGGACATTTATATGCCTCGGGAATGCATCATGTAATTGACAATTTGGAATGGTATTGTAACTAGCCTAATGATATAAATTAAATGTCTAGGATTAGCAATAAAGATTATATCCTAGGCCACACCATAAATGAGTTATGATCAATAAATAGTTCTGAGATAAATGTAAGTTTGTATAAATGTGGAAAAACCTTGTGATTAAGAATTGAGAACTAATGTATACGATAAATCATAAGGGTTTAACAGAAAAGTGCAATAGTAGTTGGTCGACTTATTGAAATGTATAAAACCTTAATTAAATGTAGAATTTAAATATAGAAATGCTCCTTAGAAGTAAGACCATAAATATAAATAAAGTGCACAAATAGTATCTAGATTAAAGATTTAGAAATTCCCATTTCACTTAAATCTAAATAGTTTTAATTGCTTATGGTAATTATTTACTGTTCGGGCAATGTATGAATTTGCACGAACACATGTTTTTTAAAACGTTTCCGCTTTAGGTCTTTTTCAATTACAAATAGTTACTTTCATGGTCATGCAAATAGCAGACTCCGAACCTCTCTCATAGTTAATAAGATTTGGTTAAAAGTGCGATATTCTATTGCCAGAATTTTCAAGCTACTCAAACTTTTGTTTCGAGACTCTCTAATGATACTACAAATATCAAAGCCTATAAGAAAATGGCAAAGCAATTTATTGACACATATTTAGGAAACAATTTCTATATATTCAGTTTCTGGAATCACGAAATATGAAAATGAATACCAGTTTTACCAAAACTTTCAACTTTTATTCGATGAACTTAAAGATATCGAGATTTAGATTTCTTAAATGTTAAATCAAAAATTATGCAATGAACAATTAAGCTCAACTCTAATTTTGAAGCAAATATTAACAGTTTGTTTTTCAGACAAATCGATGAAATACAACATTGAAATACAGTGTCTTTCACTAAATATGCTCCAGTTGTGACGTGAAAATCTTTACACAACTTAGAGGTCTACATAAAAAATGAATGTATGAAAATGTATAGTAATGCAATTTTTCAATTACACGTCATAGTACACCTAAAGAAAGAACAACCCGCCCAGTTTCAGTAAAAGAAAAGAATTGGATTGTATTCCAGCTACGGCGTTCATAATAGCGAATATACACAGTAAAAAAATTACGGTAATACTTCTGGTAATTGCCCGCCGGAAATACTACTGTAATTTTACAGATGAGAGAGAAAATTTCAGTGTAACTGTAAATTTACAGTTTCATATTTACAACACTCATTTGTAAATTTACTACAGCAGTTCTTGACTTATCTTTAAAATTCTATAAAACTGCAGTGCTATAATATTTAATATTACAAACTGATGCATTATAAATTACCTGCACTTACCTGAATATTTACGGAATTCTTATAGTTATGTCGAAGCATAATTTTTAATACAGTAGAACAAATGTAAATAAATAATTTATTGTAGACACATGCATAAAACTAAGATCGTTAGAACTAAAATGTTTGTGCACTCAATATGGAACTATTAATTTCATGATTACACTAAAAAAATATATAAAGAACATTTCCAATTGTTATCTTTGTTTATACATTTCAAGCACTATGAGTACCTGTGCCATCACGTTACTTATAATAATAAGGGCAATAATATACTTAGGTAACATTAACATACATATGTTTCAGCTTACCAAGGATCATCAGTGCTACTGGTCAACCTAATGTATTATACGAAGAAAGTCGTTTATATACTTAATAAGTGAAAGAGTAATTGAATGAGAATTTAAGATGGAAATCTCATTTTTCACGTTAATAATGAGATTTCATCTTAAATTCTCATTCAATTACGCTTCCAATAATATACTTGGTAAAGTTTAATAAATGCTGGGATTACCGAAGTCTTTTGTTATGCAGTAAAAGTAGTATTATATATTTAAAGAGTTTTTATTGAATATACATATTCGTACACATTCAATTAATAAATATACTTGTATGCAAATATTATTTAATACTTACTTTCAATTTTTGGATTAATATGACACAGGAGAGCACATGACAAGTCCTCAGAAATACCTAACGCATCAGCACTAAAAATATACTACTGCGAAATATTGCGTCAATATTCTCCCCACTTACCCTTCATTGCACAGTATGATCGCTGTACATTTAATGATCAGTTTCATATTTAAAAGCTGTCAGAAATTTTGACAATATTTTTGACTTTTACATTTATTGTTTGATTATTTACCGAGAAACTATATATAATAGTTCAGTAACTTTCCTCTAAGGACTTCCTTAAAGTAATAATAATGTAAGATAAAACAGGGTTATTACTCCATTATTACAGAAACTTTTAACTGTGTAGCGCCCTCTTCTCTCTTACTCAATCTGAACGGGTTATTCTTACCTTTGGCGTACCTCCGTAGGCCAAGTCAGAATCTTTACTACATTCATTCATACCAACATCTGTTCAGCGCTAAAGAACAATCATACAATTCAACTATGCGACTTAACCACTAACTTATTATCTATATATTATACTGTATTATCTGCGCACTAATAATTACAAAGCGCGGGATTATTTTTAAATATAAACTAGCAAGTCCGAAATCATTTAAAATTAAGCCTTTCATGACGCAATACTATTAACAAGAAGTGCCAGAACATTAATGAGCTATTGCAAGCCTTAAAAAACTACAAAAACGTCATAAAATGATTATAAACTTCTTTTAATTAAAAATTGACGTATCGTTTCAATAATGTCTCCCTTTTGTTCATTAGAGATTATGAACGTAGTTCATGTAGACTGGTACAGGATTTTAATCAGGGAACGTGCCATGACGCTTTCACATTAAAACTTCTTCATTCTTGATTTATTTTACTTGAGCAAACTTTCGAACTTTTCTTCCTAAATAGGCTCTTTGTATTAAATAGCATGTCGCTTCCCAAAGAATCGCATGATCTACGACATGAATTGTTCGCGAAAACGAATAAAACTCAATACGCCCATACAACGTTGTTCCGTTCGTCTAAGCACCAACGGGTAACCCAACGGAGATCAAACCCGTAAGTAATAATAATAATACAATTTTAGGCAAGGAATTAATCGGGTCGGCCGCAGTGGCGGTTTCGCCTACATGAACCACCGTAATTTTTCTCATCGCTCCGCCGTCGTTATTATCTTTATTATTGGTACGTGTACACGGACGATTATTATTTTTTCGTTTGTTCCATTCGTGAAATTAGCGAGTAGTCGGCCGTTTCTGTCGCATGAATAATGAAACTTTGTAATTGTTGTTGTTCATTCATTTGGTTTGGTACGAGGAAGCGACCAACGCGACGGTGCTTATTAAGGCGGGATGTGGTCCCCAATAAAGCTACTCTACATATGCATTACGGCCGATTGTTACTGAAATTAGTGTAATGAGCCCCACGATATATAACTTAGAAGGCAGAACGCGAATTAATCTGCATTACGACGTCAACGGCGCGGATATAATGCGAATACAATGTTGGAAATGTGTAAAACTACCTACACACATATATACGTGCAAATATATACGGGGAGACACAAATACATATGACATAGAACTATTTTAATATTTCAACGAAATTTTATGAGTTTCAAACATGAAATTTGCAGTGGTAAGTACATTATACCGAAATATTTGACATATAGGTATACTGAATAGGGGTGCGAATAAACCGGGCCGAAAAATTTCGAATACGGGATGGGATGATTTATAATGACACAGGCGGGCCGTTAAGCCGCACTCAGAAAAATACATGTTTGATTTAACCAAAAAAAAAATGTAAGTTTAACAATTTTTTTTTGTTTAAATACGAATCTTGGAATAGGAGTACTTCCTAATTATCATTTATTTACTATGAGTTTATCCTGATATTAATAATAATTAACAATTAGGAAGTACCTATATTCCAAGATTTTTTTGCATTTAAAACCATAGCTAATTATGCATATTAATAATTAATAAGAATAATTTCCCGGGCGTTAATCAAAAAAAGGGAAGGTCGTAGCGAAGCGAACTTCAAGCGTCGAGACGTAGACCGGGCGTCTTTAGTGCAACGTCGTATCGCGATTTTTCCAGAAACGTTGTTTAAAACGAAAGCAGTCGCTGAAATTTCGATTGATTTTAGCCCAAATGGAAACCACGCCACTGCGAAAAAACGACCATCACATACGGCGAACTTCTAAGGTGCGTTCCTTTGCGACGTTTGCCTATGTCCGTTCGCTTTTAAGCGTTTCATTCATAGGCGATTACAGAATAACGCGTTAATTGGGTAGAACAAGGTATGCTCGCAGCGATAACGTTATTCTGCTGATGTGTTTTCCTCTACGCTTGATGAAAATGAAGCTGTAGATGTATCAAAACCTGTGCCAATGCTTCCCCGAGGAAATTTTAGAATGTGGGGTCGTTCTCACAATTACAGAAGAAAGTGAAATAAATGGTTATTACTTCCTTAGCTGTAAAATATTTCCTAACTATTAACGGTATGCAATGATTTTATTAACAAAGCGTTTGATTGATTACATTAGAAAAGTTTAGATTATGAAGATATAATTATTCTGGAAATATCAAGACCACACACTAACTTTAATAAGTCTTTTTATTTTTATTCCAATCTGTACACTATCAAATATGATATCAATACCACTATATTTCACTTATATTTCGGCGATGTGTGTGTGTATGTATGTGATATTCCACTGCGACTTAAAAGATCTATTGTGTCCCTTGTTGTTGCTGTTTTACAGCTGGCCTTCCAATCCTATTCCTTTCAGAAAGCGTAGAATATCAGAAGGCTCCAGGTTAGGTAAGTCTCCCTCTTCGATTTCACGTGCTCCCAGGTGCTACGCTACGCAATTTGAGAGGGGATGTATGCCATCCTGTTCCCCAATCTGCTCCAGTCGTTTTGTTCCTCCCATTCTTCTTTCCTTGTGAGGTACTCTCACTTTGGAAGTGAAAGGCTTCTTATGGAGGTCCTGCTCCAATTCCTGTTTATTCGCGGTGTCGTCCCGCTAATAAACGTCATTCCTCCATGGTTGATCCCACGAGGAGCTAGAGAAGAAAAGGTCCACCTCCACAGAGCCCCGCATGCAGAGGTAAGGCTGAATACAATGGGGTGCGCCAGGTGCCCCAAGGTTGCACCAGTAGACTGGTCTTCTATCCAGCCACGCATCCCATCAGCCTAGTCCGCCACCTTAGGATTTAGGTTTTTGTTGAGGTTGTCTCCTCTCGGTCCGTGCAGTTAAGCCAAGATCCCCCATCCCTTTCGGGACCTGGTTTAACCGTTGGGCTTTCGGTAGCCGAAAGCAACAACTGGCATCGTTGTAGAAGCCCTTAGCCACGAGACGACAGCTCGAGCGAGGGGGAAGTGGTTCACGGCAACGGTCTTCATTCACCCTGCTCCGGTTTTAAGCAGAGAGGATGAATTTATAGCCGCCACTAACTATCTCGTCTTGAGCGAACCCTGACAAGATGGCCTTTCCCCTATCCACCACCTCGGGGACGCGCCTGGTAGGTACTCCCAACTCCCAGGTATTTCAGCGATACCACTGTCTTGAATTAAAATACTCTGAATTCGTTTTCAAATCTTCATCATAGATAACGCCAATACTACAAAGCATTAAACGTACCTGCGGATGTAAAACAAGGAAAACGGAATGGTAAAAGGGAAATAGGAAAAGGAAACATGGAAAAGAGAATGAGACAAACGGAATCGGAAAAAGAAAACCGGGAAAAGGGGAGAGATAAACTGAAATGATATAATATGATATGTATAGATCACGGACAATTTTGTTAAAAAGTTGGTTTGCTATCTTAAAGACCGCTGAAAGCAATACGCAATATGCTTCAACATAATTTTAATGTTTGGATGTTTGGTTCTGCAAGACGAACGAAAAAAATGTTGTTTTAACGCACATTGGATCCAACACAAAATATTATTTGCTAATAATATTTTCTACTTCTTTTATAATTTCTATGTTGTAATAACATTAAAATTTAGCATAAAATTTATATTGATTTTGCAACCGAATTTTCGTTGAAATTACTGAATATGTATTTGGTTTAAACAAAATAAAATAATAAAAAAACGTTTTGTTAAATCAATCCATGTATTTTTCTGGCTGTAATTATTTTATTAATAGCTACCACGGAATACGCTAGCTAATTTTCGATATTCTTTAAAGAAGACACAGTACAAACCACATAACATAAATAAATGTAGCGTATTTAGGGAAATGTGCACTTTTTACCTTTTTGCTATGTAATTTCTTATCACATGTGTAACTCTACACAAAGTCAACATCCCTACCGTAGAGAAAAAGTATGCGTACAAAGAGCATGTCAAAAAGAACGAAAGAACCAAAGATACCCATTACACACAATAAAAAAGTTTTCAAATATCCATATCTAGCGAGCCTTGTCAATTAGCTCACACGCCGTTGCGCCATTGTTGTTCAACGAGTGTAAATATCGTAGACAAAGCGCCACCGAGCGCCGATGATGCGTCCTCCGATGGGTGGTTGACGCAACGTCACACAACAGGGATCCACCGAACAATTCGCACTGCCCGGCTATTTAGCGAGCGCCGAGTGGAAAATTTATTCAAAGTTGCACTAATGCGACGTCGTCTCCGTTCCATGGGAAACCGGGAACGTATTCTGCACGTATATATACGGCACAAAGGAACCCCTCCGGGTAAATGGTGACAATCCGTGATGTGTCGGCGTTGTACGAGATAAATCAATTTCATGGTAATCGGAAGAGCTGTTGTCTTGTTTAAATTTCCTCTGCTAATAGACAGCCTATGTGCGTCCCGTATAATGTCTAGTATTGGTTTTAGAGCTTCTATGTCAATGAATATCGCCTGGCATTGATGAATAGGGATTAGGTGTTTAAAATTAGGGTGATGCAGATGATTTCGGAGTATGTACTAACAAATTAAAACGCCGTCATTCAGCTCAAGATAGGAGTAAAACTACACTGAGAAAAAAGATTGCATTAAATGAAAAGTTTTACTTTTGGTTTTTATCATTTTCAACGAAAAGAATACCTTTTCTCAGAAAAGTGTTTATTTTTTTTTTTTTTGATGAAAATTAATCGTAATTAAATGGAATGCACCTTAGTTTAGATTAATATTTTATAATTTCTGTATAACTTCTGTTTAAGTAAGACAATACACATTATATATTATATTGTTATTCTACATATTTAATTTATTTTAGTTTCTTTTAAGTGCGTTATCATATTATTGAATTATAAACAATATTTTAAATAAAAATTGTTTGGTTTATTTGCGTGGATGTGCATGTATACATTGATTTCAAACTTTTACCTTTTAACGGAAAATGCAATCACCTGTATTCAAGCTGACTGCTTTTTTACGCGGAAGTATTTTAGTTTTATTCATGTTCCCACGTGCGTAAGTCTCAGATACACAAACCATAATGAACAAAATTAATATTTTTCGCGCGAGGCTAAAGAAATTTCAGAGATAATTGGAATCTTTTCAGTTAATGCTGATTTACTTATAAGCTAAGGAACTTTACAGCAGTATATAGTGTTTGAAGATTTTAAAACTGTTATACACGGGAGAAGCGATCTTGTTGTTTTCACCCATTTTTCATGCATTTGGTTACAGTTACTAAATTATTACTTGATTTAGGAATATTAAAAACATTCCTGTATTCAATCAAACAAATAATTTGATTGGTAGATTTATTTGAAGCTAGCGCAATATTTATTAATTTAACTAAATATTTACATGGAAGTAAAAATAAATATGGCATTTTATTTTCGTATAGCAGTTTTCTCCCCATAGAGTACAGCAGATGAGCAGATATACTTATGTGTAGTAGAGAAATTGTCGCATAGATTATGCGACAATTTATATATCTCCTATTTCATTCCAGTAACAGATAATATTTCGCACAAAATAGGCTGGAAACTACGATCGTAACATTGAAATCTGGTATATTTATCAGATCAACATCTGATAGGAGTCATCGTCATTGAAAGGACGATTTGCTTGAACGGCACACTAGAGTGCTTAGAAGGATGGTAACTGGGACCAACTCCCCAATACTACTAGGATTGACAACATTCTAACAGCAAATTCCTTCTTAGTGCATGGGTTTTTGGAGATAATTCATTTTCATTTCGATTAAAAATTATAACGGTATTTTTTGTGTTTACGCTTAAGTCTAAAATGAATAAATGTTATAAGAAAAGGAAAAACCTCTTGAGTCAAAATGCTTACAGTTTTCTGCCAATCTGCATAGTTTTAAAGTTCAACATAAAGAGGACTTGAATCAACTATGAATCTCTTTCACTTAAAAGCTTAAAAGAATAAACTGTTTCAAGAAAAATATATTATATCCGAAGAAATGCGTGAACTTAAAACTATATTCCTTTTCAAGGAAACACCAAATCATGTTGGCCATATAGAAAACGCAAAAACTTTTGGTTTAGTGCAATTCCTTTTAAATGAAAAGGATATTTTTCTGTATCATTTTTAGTTTGAGGGATGGCCACATAAAAATATACTAAACTTTTGAATTCCTACCGACAACGGACATTACGCTGCTACATACAACCCGATTCCTAACTTAATTTCATGTCATTTTTTAAACTAATTTGGTGAAATACTTTTTGTCCTTAAACTTTCAAAGTCTGTACACATAGGACTCTTACTTTTCTTTCCTACTATAACTACTCTGGAGGCATATTTGGAATTCCTTGACTTAATAGTGTGTCGGTCCAACAATTTCCTTAGGGTGTTGTTTACCTCATTTTTATCTGAGTAAGACGTTCTACGAGGGATGAAATAAAAAGGCCTGTGATCTTGTTTTACACTCTAAAAAATGATGGTAAATTTACCTCACTGGTATGTGAAAAAACATATGAAATATAAGGTAAAATTACACCAAAAAGAGGGTAAACATCAGATTATCACAAATTAGGTGTAATTTTGCCTGGTAAACCGACTTTGATGGAAAAATACTTCAATAAATGAAGTAATTTTCCCCCACTTGGGGAAATTTGCTAAGGAGCAAGGAAAAATAACATATTTCGTGGAATATTACCCCTTATGTTGGTAAAAATACAATATGGACAATACAAGGGACATGAAATTCTGATTATATATATTATATTTTGCATTGCTATTATTATTTGCTATTTGATTGGAACACAAAATTTTT
Source organism: Protaetia brevitarsis (assembly GCA_004143645.1). Classification (NCBI taxonomy): domain Eukaryota; kingdom Metazoa; phylum Arthropoda; class Insecta; order Coleoptera; family Scarabaeidae; genus Protaetia; species Protaetia brevitarsis. The sequence goes on along the minus strand of RXPK01001859.1, from coordinate 98,792 downwards.
TTTAACATTGCATTACTTCTGTCGCTTGATCAAAAATTAAACCCGTTACGAGAATGCATTACATAGCCGTCGACTATACAACGCGCAAGCGTTTGAGGTAACGCAGTTTGAATACAAGTGCGGCATCTACACTGATGGCTTCACGCATAAATGTAAATGGTGTGTTTTTCATTTTGTCTTGCAAATAAAGATTGAGGTAAGTTCATTTTACATTAATTATGTATTGAGATGATTACCATGTACTTAGCTATGACAGCACACATAAATAATAGACATACACCTGCGTATGGATATCTGATATGATATACTGGGAACTTAACCTCAATAGCATTTGGCGGTATTGTTGCTACAAGATATGATACATTTATTTAAAGTTTTCAACGTGCAAGTGACACGCAGGAAACTACCGTATCAAACTTTTCAATTTAAACAACAGAAAATCTTCGTTTTGAAGGAGTCAATTCTTTGTTTTTTTCTTTCATTAAACATTTGGAAATATAAAACGACTAGTGTCTTGCCGTTATTGGAGGCTATGTTTTCGTTGTTAAGTGATGATACACGTAAAGTAAGGACTATTTTGGTTTTACTCTAGGATTTAATGACAAAAGTTAAGTAGGTATTAAGCACTTATACATGCAAATGTGCAAGACCGCAGGACGGCAAATTTGAGTTCAATAGTTAATCACAATATTATTTATGTATATACTAGTATTGCGGGAATGTCAAACCGGTTAATCGATTTTTAGTAAAAATCGGTTTTTAAAATTCAGTTTTTAAAATCGATTTTCAAAACCAGTTTCAAACTAAAAACAATACGTATTACTTTTTTAAAAGTGCTATGTATTTTAAATTCGAAAAACCTATTTAAGGCGCAATAATCTGCTTTTAAAAACCGGTTTGATTTTGAAAACCGGTTTTACCGGTTACAATTTTTAAAGACGATTAATCACTGCATCCAAACCCCGGTTTCACATAAAGAGGCTTCGATTCGCAGCACTATTATCTACATACAATATATTTTTAAATGCTAAATTTATTAAAAATTTTCAGGATAAATCTAAACTTGAAGAAATTGACGTAAATATACCGTTAATAATATGCTTGGAAGAAGGTATTAATAAAAATATATTTATTTCATGTTTTTTACGTTTATTTTTCTTTTTTAGGAAATGTGAAGTCGCATTCTTTAATGGTTAGACAGTTATTAGACCCAACAGATTCATTTCGTTCTGCATTACAACAAATGATGGCGGCATATTTTAATTTTCATTTGCAGTACGCAAAAGAGGCTTCTAACACATTAGAAGTTCTGCAGAGGTATTTTTTTTTAAATATACCCTGAACAGGTCAACAAAAATAAAAAGGCTCCAAATCCAAACTCAAATTGATAAGATTTTTAAATGTATTTTGTTAGTCAAAATTTATTTTATGGTTACATTCAACTAGATCTTTGTATTATGAATACAACCAGTTCTTAGTAACTATTGGCTTTTCTTATCGACCTTTCTCCCAAAATGTTTACTCTTTAAAACATTGCTTATTGAATTTAAAAATTTATTGAAATTATTGTAAACTCTGTAATCCAACTAATTAACATATCTTTCAGAAATTATTAAAATTAAATCTAATATTATAAATGGTATATTTTGAATATTTAAGTGGAGAATCTGCATTAAGTTCTAAATGACATAAACATGTTATTAGATAACTGAAACTTAATATTTCTGGATAACAAAACAACCTAATAATCATTTATTTCTAATTCCTTTATTGTTACTCTAATCTATACATTAAAAAAAAAATGTGGTAAAATACCCCAAAATAGATGGCAATTGGGCTACCGCCTATTTTTGGGTAAATTTACACCTATAGGAGACTTTCACATACTGGTGAATATTCCTGAAGGTGTGTAAATCTACCTGAAATTATTCCATTCATTAGGAAATTACTTTAGAGGTGTAAATTTACCAGGGAAAATTACCACACTTTCAAGGAATATTCCACAAGCATGTGAAAAATCCCCTATAGGTGTAAATTTACCCCAAAAATAGGCGGTAGCCCAATTGCCATCTATTTTTGGGGTAATTTTACCACATTTTTTTTTAGGGTGTAGGTTTACATTTATATCAAATCTAACTTTTGGCGTATTGGCTCTCTTTGGTCTCATAAGATGTTCATAAAAAATACTTCTAATTCTTTGCGGTGCTTAAGAGATACAGATGATTCAATATTCAATATACAGGCTCTTTCAAATTATGTGGGCACTATTGCTAACTTCGTTATTATTGTAGCTATGAATTTGGTTAAATTAGAAAAGAAGCGTAATTTTTAGAGCTGATTACGATGACCAACATAAAAAACAGTTAAACATCGCTATTTGGAGACATTAACCAGAACACTTACTTTTTAAATGGAACACTCTGTATATTTGTATTTTAAATAAAAGAGAAATTAATTCTCGATAAAATTTATTATAAACTATTATATCAAAGTACTTAAGATAAAGTAGATATTTACAATTTTGTAATGTAATCAAGGTAGTTGCAGATTTCTGAGCATTTATCTCAAATATTTAGTTGTATCGATCTGTCAACATTAAGAAGTCTTCATCAAATTGTTAAAATGCCCTTTACTCACGCGGAAAAGTGTGATACGCTGAAAACTATGTAGAGGGAATAGTACTAAAGCATTAAACTGCTATAGCGAAACCTTTCCTAATAGAATAATTCCAGACTTCATTTTGTACAGAAAATTCAAATATAATAAAAATTTGTATATGAAAAAAAAAACTAAGAAGAGATTTGTTATTAGTGAACATGTTGAAACAAATGCATTAGCTTATTTTTCCAATAAATTCTATTAGAGATTTGGTAAATGATAGTAACTTACCTCTGAGAGTGGTTTGTGAAATGTTAAAAAAAACATGAATTTATTCCTTATAAATATCGTCGAGTGTAAACTTTAGTGCCTGGAGATGCGGATAGACACCTTATTTTTTGTCGTTGGTTACTTGCTTCTTGTAGAGAAAATTCTGACCTTTTAAGAAATATAATTTGGAAACAAATTTTTCTAATTCTGGAATATTTAATCCTAAAGACATGCATTACTGGTCTCGAGGAAATTTACTGTTATCTTGCCCATCACGTCCACAAAGTTTAGTTTAAATGTATGGTGTGGTTTAATTGGTGGGGAAGTAGTTGGTCCTTTGTTTTATTACGGATCGCTTGCTTGAGTAAGATACATAGGCAGGTACAGTATCGTCCAATAGTGTACCTATACGTTATCCTTTTCTAATAATGCTAACTACCTCACCATGTTACTGTTTCGTCCGGCCTTACCACAATCGCTGACTTAATCCTCCCCTTTACCTTTGTTTATCTGTCGGACGAGAGCATAATATCCTAAATTTGAATCTAATATAATGGCCAGACGGAAGTGTATATTATAATTTATGCAAATCTGCTAATCGGACGAACCTGTAATCGCCGAGATATTTAAACCTTACGATAGAAGTTTTGGAAGAATACCTAGACGATGTTAATTTAGAAGATCGTCAAACCATTTACTTCCAACAGAATAGAGCATTAACTCATAATTTTCATGAAGTTGGCATAATGTTACAACGACTCTTTCAAGACCACTGGATCGGGGCAAATGGTCCTATAAATTAGCCAACTCGATCAACAAACCTGCTGCCTTTAGCTTTTTTTCTTTCGGGACAACATAAAAAATAAAGTTTACGATAGAAGATACGCCAATGCAGCGGAATTAGAAAATGGCATCCATTTATGCATTAATTTCACTGACGGTAGAAGCATTTCGAATGCTACAAGGGCGGTTCATAAAAGAGCTTTAATGTGCACTCAAGATAATGGAGGCATTTTTGAACATTTAATTAAATTTTACAGTGTTAAACAAATGGTTTATTAAACAGTTACGACTATACCTTGATTACATTACAAAGGGACGGTACAATGAGCACCTAGCTCAAGTGCCTGGACTGTAGGTGCACACACTAACTAATGAATGAATGAAATGAATGAATAACAAAGTTAGCAAATAGTGCCGAGATAATTTGAAACAGCCTGTACTTTTTGATAGGGTTTTGGTTCTGTTTAGGTACAATGTGAATTTCATTATCAAAATAGCACGTGAATTCTTCGTTTGATAGAAAATCTCTGCCTGATACTAAATTTCCTGAAATTGTATAACTAAGGACGAGCAATGTGAAATTTACATTAAAATTGTCAATACCTATTTAAATTGTACTTTACTACGGCTAACATTTCTGGTTTACTACTGTCAATACCCTTAAAAGTTCTTAATAGGGTTCTATTATAATACAATTGCTAACTATGGCTTCTGCCACTAATAAAATGGGGCTGTCAGTATCAAAACAATAGTTTCAAAGCTACCTGCTAATTTATTGCAATTAACTCTTAATGTATTCGGGGGTGTAAAATGTTGTTCCTATTCTACTAGTAGTGTAGTCGAATCAGCGGTACTCTTTACTGGCCTTCTCCTGGGGCAGTTCCATACTTGGTGATCCCTTGCTCCACACTCGTAGCATGAACCTTTCTCTCTTTGCGGTTTTTTACATTTCGAAGTGAAATGTCCCTCTTCATTGCAGTTATAGTATTTAATATATTAGCCATTATTAGCATTATTGGTTCTTCTGGTACTCGATAAACTTCTTTCATTTTTTCAATTTGTAACGTCCAAGTTTTGTTTTCCGCTAAAATTATATACCTACTGTATATATCTAAAAACACCAACAGTAGCAATAAAGGTTACCAAATAATACTAAATTACTACAAGTTTATGTCAAATATTCGTTTACAGCAAGTAAAATGGGAAACTTACTTGGAATAATTATTATCTTACACACTAAAGTTATGCACACGTATCTACCGATCTATTCATGAATACAAACTTCTTAATACTTTACCTACCTACTAACTACACGATAGCTACTTACGTATCTAGATCTAATATTTTATTTAACAGATTAAATATGCATATAGAAATGGAACATGCACTCTTTAAATATGTATCTGAACTGTACAACATATAGCATAATTTACGGAGGAAATAACACATTTCATAGAGGATACAAACAAGGTAATAAAGATAAATTGTACGGAATTACTTTTTTATTTATTTTGTGCAGAGGTAATATAATCAACACACTTGACGTGGCGTAAACGAAATTGATGTTTTCTCGCGTTAATAATAAATACAAATATGGCAATAACATATCGGTTATCACTTATTTCTTCTAACCGATAGTTAGAGAGATAGAGTCTTTGAAAAGTAAAGCTGACGTGAATGCCAAAGAAACATTTGTAACTAGTGCAGGTGTCTGACGAATGCAAAATCATTAGAATGAATTAGAATGAAGCTGTCTGATGGCATTTAAGAGTATTGGAATAAAATATGTGTTAACGATTATGATAAAGTAAGTAATATAAAAACCTACACTGAGGAAACGGCAGATCTTAAGTTAACAAAATAGGTTTTGTTTACAAAAATTATTAATGGTTAGAAATATTTCTAGTGTACTCACGAATTTTATTAGAAAGTATTTATAAATAAAAAGGTTATGGGTAGGGACCTATGAACGAGGATACCCGATATATGTATTACAGAAATAGTAGTGAAGATGGCACTGCTTTTATTGCACTCCAACAATAATGCATATTCAGCATAAATAGCGGGACAGACACAGTTATCAAACGTTAATCTGGTAGATTTACCAGGTGTACATCTTTTAGGAGCACTTTTTTGTTCCGTTTTACTTGTTTTTTCAATAAAATATTTTGATTAATAGTAAAATGTTTGAATATACTTTGAAGTAGAAGGAGTTGGAACAGCGTCTGAAGTAAACATTCTTTTCCTAATCCACACAAAGATATCATGTTATTTGAATAATGGATAAAGATGTATGGAAATACAAGGTTATGTGTAGAAGGCATGACACCATAGAACATATACCATAACTGCTAAATAAACTTCCGCCTGTAGATCTGCATATGCATGAGTTTATAAAAGATCTGATTAACTATTTTAATTGCAAAGATTGCAAGCTTTTTACGGTATGAAATAATTAACGAATTAATATATTTTTGCTAATAACTGTAATAATAAGAGAATTTTTTTCAAGCTGCTTGCAATCTTTGCATATTATGCACATATGTTGATTTGACGCACGAACCTGCATACTCCTTTCTAGGTTCGAATCCTGTGAGAGGAGAAAATTTTCTAGGGAAAAATTCCTCTTATTATTACAGTTATTAGCAGAAATATATTAACCCGTTAACTATTTTAGTTGTCTAATAGATTCGCAAATGCTCTCTTTAATGTAAAAAAAAGATCAATCAGTCTTGGAAGCCTTGAATTCACTTGAAACTTTAACTAAATTCGTTCGATATAATCGATTGACGTCATTCAAAGCACTATTCAGATTATCGTTTTATAAAATCGTAAAAAAAAACAAACAAACTGACTTTTTAAAACTAAATAATGAATAATACTTTGCTGTAAACTGATTTTGTATGTATCTTTAAGTTGTAAATAGGTGTAGTTTATTACATATGTTACATTTTTTCTTGTATGTACTTAGAATTGATGTTTATTTTTTTATATACTTATTGAGAAAACGTTTAATAAACTTTGTTACCACAGTAATTATTTCTTTTACTTCATAAATACACTCTATACACCTACACCTCGGCTATAACGATTGCTTAGCTGTAACGAACGATTTTCGTTATATCTGTATCCATGGTTCGCTACATCCGAATTTCACTGTATATAGAGTTTAATTGCCGGGATTAGAATAAGAAGGGTACAAGTGTATTTTTTGTAGTGTTTTATAGCGTTTTTTTTTTACAAAAATGAAAATCTTAAGCACCGCTTTAGAGCTATAATTCTTTTATTTTTTAATTAATTTGTAAATGTTACCTATAGCCTCTTTATTCTAACCCTCTCAATTGCAATATTTGTGCTACCGAAAATAGCTCTGTATCTTGTGAAGTTATAACTGTATTTCCTTTACCCCGTTTGCACCAACACATCAATTTCAATTGACACTTATGATATGATATTCTTGTATGCATTTAAGTGTCATTTAAAATTTGTAATATTGGTGCAAACGGATCTTTGTAATTTTATAAATTATACTTTTACCTACCTTTGCAATTTTACCTGGTACCGTGATTAGTATTTTGTAATATCTTAGGGATATTTCTACACCTGAAACACAATAAATGCTAAGAATGGGACAAAAGGCACGTGGGATGTAGTAAACAATATAATGGGTAAAAAGAGCAAGGAGGTATTTGATCCATCACAGTTGCGGAATATGGGTTCAAGCAATGTTGAGATACTAACATCAATTAATCCACATTTCGTACAACTTGATGAAATATATAAGAAAAAAAAAACCATCAATTGAAACACAAGCAAAGCCGAACATCTCAGACTTTTTTATTATACCCCACAGATGCATATGAGGTGGCAGACGCAATTAATGGTTTAAATGATAGAACTGCAGTGGGATATAATCAAGTACCTGTTAAGGTATTAAAACATTGTAGCAAATATATATCTGAACCTCTCTCCCATATTATAAACTAATCCTTTAGAAATGGAGTTTTTCCCGACCAATTGAAAATATCGCTAGTAACGCCAGCATATAAGAAAGGAAGCAAGTCAGATATCGAAAACTACAGACCTATTTCTCTAATATCAAACATATCAAAAGTTTTTGAGAAAATTATGTATAAAAGAATAGATAACTTCATATCTAAACATGACATCTTGAATCACCTATAAAGTGGTTATATCAAGCAGAGATCTACCATTCGATCTATGTTCCAACTATTGGAGGAAGTGGTCATTGGACTTAAGGCAAGCGACACAATAGTTGGTACTTTTATGGATCTGTCAAAGGCTTTCAACCGTGTACATCTCCAAGTCCTGCTTGAAAAGCTAGAGATAGTTGGTTTTCGGGGCTTGCCTTTGAGATGGATAAATTCGTACTTCTCCAACAGACGTCAGTGTGTGATCGGCGACGACAAGGCAGATAATGGAATTAGATCAGAATGGGAATTTACGGCATGCGGGGTGCCGCAAGGCTCAATTCTTGGCCCCTTGTTATTTTTATAATATGTCAACGATTTACCTCTTGTTGCTCCTGACCTAGTAATAATGTTTGTGGATGACACGACGACTATTACTCGCGCAGCTCAGTGATTATGAAAATTTTAGAAGCTAATTTAAGGCTGCTAGAAGAGTCATTTGTGTATCACAACTTAAAAGTCAATATTAGCAAAACTAAATTAATAGAATTTTCTAACAACGTTGAGAAACCTAGTGTTAAATATAATGACAATACACTTACCTGTTCCAACAACACGTTTTTCCTGGGCTGCAAATTCGTTTCCGAGGTTTCTTGGAAGCCGCACGTCGAGTACATTTCAGGAAGGCTGTGTAGTGCGTGTAACGGTTTGAGAGTTATATCCAGGAGTGTCAACATCGAAGCTGTTCTTGTAGCATATTACGAACGCTGTGGAAGCGGAGAGATTGTTCATTCTGCAGAAGGCCTGCGTGAGAGCGATGTTTGGCATGGGTCGGCGATATTTCTGCAGAGACTTTTCAATCATTTAAAATTCTTACATTACCTTCAATTTACATTCTTGAATGTGCTCTCTTTATAAAAAATAACTACAATGACCTTTTCAAAAAATACGAACTTACCCATGATTATAACACCAGAGGCATTGTAAATAATTTTCTATCACTACAAGCGACACATTTAACAAAACTTCAAAGAACAGCACTATACCAATGTATAAAGGATCTATAACTACATACCCACTCACATAAAAAACTTACCGTTAAGGCAATTTAAAAACAAATTGAAGGCTCACTTGTCATTTATGACTTTGTACAAAGTTGAGGATTTCTTTACAATTAAAATGATTTGATGTAGTAATGTTTTAATATGTTGTAAATGTTGAAAAAAGAAGTTTTCAAGATCCATTATCCATTAATCATATATATGAGGATAAACTCTCATACCATGTATTTGTAGATATCCTTCTTCGGAACCTGAAATATTAAAGGTATTTGATAAAATTAAGAACAAATTTACATCAGGGCCAGATGGCACACCTGCTAATATAACTAAACTTTGTAAGCATGAATTAGTGAAACCTGCAACGCATCTGATCAATTGCTCTCTCAAACAGGGCGCTTTCCCTGAAGTACTTAAAATTTCTAAAATTAAGCCCTTCCACAAAAAAGGTGAATTATCTAGTATTACTAATTATGGTCGTTCACCTTATTTTCTGTTTTCTCAAAGCTGTTTGAGACTTATTCGTCTTGAAAGCTAATAAATAAATTTAATCTACTATCATCATCTCAACATAGATTTAGACCAGGTAAGTCTGCAATTTCTGCATTGTTAGAAATTTATAACAGTATTCTGGAAAATATTGAAACGAAGTCTTACCCTGTTGGAAGACTTTGCCACCTGTCAAAAGCATTTGACTGTATCCAACACAATATACTTCTACAGAAACTTGACATCGGTTTTAGGAGCAATATAGCGGAATGGATTTCTTCACATCTATCAAATAGATTTCAATTTGTGGAAGTAAGCACTAACAATGGGAATACTAAGTGTAGAATAAAATTTGCTTACTTACCGACGAATATAGGTGTTCCACAGGGATAAGTCTTGGGCCCATTACTATTTTTATTATTTTTAAACGATATAGTTGATTTTGTCAGTGATGTCGCTGTAGTGTGCTATGCAGATGACATTACTGTTATTATTTCAGACAAAGAAATTGATGTTCGTACTACAATAAATTTGATTTTAGACAAACTATTCAATTGGTTTTGTCCTAACGAACTATCATTAAATTTCCATAAAACTAAATATATTCTACTTTATACTATTCAAAAAAAGAGAAATAAATTTATAAATTTACAAATATCAAATATTGAAATAAAATCCACTGATTCAGCACTGTTTTTGAGAATGACTTTTACTTCTACTTTAGGCTGGAACACCCATTGCCAACAATTAATAAGCAAACTAAACAGATTAATTTTTAAACTAAGGTCTCTGAAGGATGTAGTTGATCTAAGCACCTTAAAAATGATATACTACGCTGAATTTCAAAAGTAATTGGTGTATGAAAATCCTACTATGGGGAGCCTCATCTACGGCGGTAAAGGTTTTCCTTAAACAGAAGTCGGCTGTTAGATGCATTGCAGGAGTTAATCAACTCATCTTATGATGCAGAAATTATTTTAACTTTAAAAATACAATATCAGAGACCTATAAATACACTTAATGGGACATAATTTGAACCTTACTGCTAAAAGTGTAGATATTTTAGGTATTAAAACATAACCATTTGCCTAATAATTGGAAAAAGTTATCGTTAAGAAAATTTAGGAAAACTGTTAAAACATGGTTACAATCACAATGTTTTTATACTTTAGCTAAATTTTTTGAGTGCTCAGTTTAATCTAAGGCTTTAAAGTTAGAGTTTGTATTGCTCTTGTCTTTTTTTTGTTATTGTTTCATATAGTCTGCAATATCTTGCTTTATATTGACATGTTTTATACTTTTGTCTTTAAAATAAATTTTTACTTACTTACTTAAGGTCATAAATATCTTCTATGTAATATCACATCCGCAAAGAATTGAAGATAAAACTTTGTTTTGTCGTCAGTTTTACTTGCTTAACAAAATTTACCAACAAGGAAGCGAAATACAACACAAAATTTTTTGAACTATTGGAAGGATTCCTCTTCTTTCGGGCTTTATCAAAATGGATACGCATAAAAATCTAATATATAATACCAAATAAACTTTACAACAAAATTTGTAGCTTATTTGAGCCGGCTTTACATAGTTTACAAGAATAAGCACTTATCTTATCACTTAATGGATCAGTGAGGCTAACATGTAGGTAGACTTAGGGAAAGAAAATTAGATCTTATCTTAAAAATGCAGTGCATGCAAAAAAAATGTTAACGTAAAACATTAGCAACTGATAATCCTTTGAGATTGTATATATTAGTAATTATATTATATACGCGTGCATGCTGATATAGTTATTTACAAATAAATGGTTGCGTTATATTTCACCTGCTTTTTCCATTAAAGGCATGCTCATTTTCGCATAATGGAATTGACGATAAGTTAACGATAAGATTGCTTCGCCAGTTTGTGAAAACCCACAAAAAGAAATGAAGCCCAATTCATTATTATTTCTTTAAACATCTGTGATAGGTGTTTACTTGTCGGACAACTTTGCAAGACATTTGTCACACTATTCTACGCCTACTTTGTTTCGTTCCTGTTTTCTTTCTGTCTTTACTATGTTCGCTTTTCAGTCGTACGTTAGGAGAAGAGCTATGTTCTTATCCGGCGTCGAATCTATCGCGGACCGAAAGGCGATGATGCAGCAAATAAAATGGTTGTATAATATGAATAGGTAATGCGAGAATGTAATGATATGCAACGCCACGCCTCTGTCAGAGGATTGGTCGGCATCTGGTGGAACGCAGGTGGGGTTCGAACACGCGATCATTTACCGGAGTCCGGTCGGTAAAATGTGGCCGCACCAAGTCAAGACCTTTTCCACTTTTCCTCGCGATAAGACTTAAATGAAAGCGATCGAAGCGTTTGCCGATTCTGATCCAGGATCAGACACGTTTCTGCATAATTGCAAGCAGTAGAGAGAAACGCTTAAGATGATTGAACACACGAAGATGCATTAGCATAAATTAATAATCTCGCTAGAGTGGGTATAATGGCAAAATCATTCCATCCATCGTTTAAGAAAGTATGAAATAATAGCAAGGGATCTATAATTCTTAGTAGAAAAAAGAAAACACGCAACAAATAGGGCTTAAATCTTCCAAAAAAAAAGACCATCGTTTGTTACTTTGTTTGTTAGGATTTTACGCATTACTCTCGGTCTTTCATATCGAGCGAGCTGTCGAGATTCGTTTAAACAGTCCGGGATTTTAACTTTGACAAATTTATTTATCTTAAATATCTTACTTTACATATTCAATAGAAAAGACAGCTTTCAGAGGGTCGGTCAAGGGTAAAAGCTATTACTTGACAACAGAATGATTTCTACACTAATTCAAATTATATAAATATGATATAGGCATGAAGTCGCCCTCATGCATCGGTCTCAAAATTTACAATTCTCTCCCTCAGGAAATCAAAAATATAGCAAGCTTTTTTACATTTAAACGTGCTTTGAAAGCATACCTACTTAATCACGTTTTTTATGATCTAGTCGAATACTTTAACGCACCGCAGCTGTGATCTAAATTGTATAATAGTGAGTTTCTAATGTAATATTTTATATTGTTTGTCGTCTTCAGTTTTATACATTTATGTGTATTTGACCCCTCCCCCCTTTTTTTGACAATTCCTTTAAAAAAAAGTAATTTTTTATATAGGAAATATATTATTATTATTACTCTTTCAATAGCAATGCAGTTTTTATTTAATATCCTAACAAAATGGTAATATAAACAGTATTGGAACAAGTAATAGACCTTTTTTGACTGGTTTTCTACGTTAGCGGAAACCCGTGTAAAATGGGATACTTAACAAACAATTAGACATGGCTGTAATACGGAATTTTGCATAATAACTCTGGTTGCAATAGTCTCGCTGAACATGTACTTGTAGAAAAAAAATATTAATTTGATGCAAAGGTTAAAATTTTGAAAAATTAACTGTTCTTATTACCAGACATGTCGACTAGAATGGGACTATAGGAAAAAAAATAAATATGATACATGTAAAACGGCAAGATACTTTAAAGAAACGGTATATTTACATCTTTTACAGACGTCTTCGCATATCGCTAGAACAGCGATGCTCGTGTTTAAACAACATCTAAAATAGTTACGCCCATTACAGTCAGCGAGTAGCACCATAATAAGAATTTGGTTCGACCTCTCATTGCTTACTGTAATTACGTGGTAAATTAGTTCATTGTGCTGAAGTGGTAGCGTTGTATGCATTTAGAAAACTACATTACTGACGTGTAGTTTGTTTGTAAATTAACTCATAAGGCCTCACCCACATGTGTACATAAACATGCGTTTATGCGCAAACCAGCAAAGTTTTAAACTTGTTGAGGAATTTCAATGTGTTTTTTATCATGGATGAGCGGAACGATATGGGTAGACCAACATTTTAAACCTCAATTTTTTTTAAATATTTCCAGATCTTGACGTCCTCAGTTTGACTGAACGCATCCTTATGCAGATGTACACAAAGCTTAATGCGCTGTTTGATGACTGTTTGAGTATCCATTCCGTCATGATCAGCCATGATGCCCTTCATGTTATTTTAGGTTGAAGATTATTATTGTTATTATTGTAGTCGTAGTTATAGTTCGTCTTTGATTTAATTTTGAGCGTTATTTTATTTTTATTATAATTATTATAGAGCTTCAGTGACATTTGTTTTTAATGTATTAAAGTGATCAAGGATTTATTGTGAATAGAAATCAGTGATGTAAAATTGCTAATCTCGATAACACTGGTCAACAGTGAAATTGCTTCTTAGGTGAAAGTACCCAATCCCGAATGAATTCAACGTGCTGAACACGAATATCACATTGAAAAAAGTTGATTGGCTCACGTTCCAGAGATATTGACGTTTTGTCCATTGTATAGATGCTATTGCATAATGTAATGCAATTTAGTGAGAAATTACGAAATTTTGCGTCATATTGCATCACCCCTTCATGCAAAGAAGTTAATGCAGCATTTGCTGTAAGTTTCCATTGAGAGTGTTACGAAATTGATTGCGCAATATCAAGCAATAGCTAATTATAGTTTATTTATAAATGGCCGACGTGACAATTTACTCGTGCAATGTCCGTTCATTCGCGCATATTTTTCGAAGCTCTAGCATACACAAGTGATTGCTATAGTGTAAAGTAACTAAACAGTAGCAATGCCTCGTAACTGTGTTAATAGTGCAAATAACTTCTGTTATATTTGCGGAGAAGTGACATTTGCTGCACAGAAAAAGAACATCAATGCAACAGTTAAGAAAGCGTATCATTTGTATTTTGGTTGCAAGATAGGCGACCAGGACAAAGACTGGGCCCCACACGTATGCTGCCGCACTTGTGCCGTAAATCTTTCACAGTGGCTTAATGGCAAAAGAAAGCAATGCCATTGCTGTGCCCATGATTTGGAGGGCGCCCACCAATCACGTTGACGACTGCTTATTTCTGTATGTACCACAGCTTCTGAGCATCACCAAGAAGAAGAAATGGACAGTTGAATACCCTAACATACCATCTGCTCTGCGACGTGTCTCTCATGGCGAAGGACTCCCAATTTCCAGAACCTCCTACAGATTTTTCTATCAGTTCAGACGATGAGGATGGCCATGCGTCGGCGAGTTCTCCTCAACGTGGCAGAAGGATGATAACTTTTCGTGCTTTGACGAAACATCTGCACCACATAAAATTACCCAGGATGAAATGAACGATCTTGTTCGCGATTTGGATCTGTCGAAAAGCAAAGCGGAGATACTGGCCTCAAGACTTCGACAGTGAATCTTCTGGAACAGAATGTCCGAGTGACTTCATTTCGCACTCGCCATCAGCTCTCGAATCTTTCTTTAAGAAAGAAGAAAGCCTTGTGTTCTGCTGCGATATTGATGGTCTACTACAAGCTCTCGGTATTGCACATGATCCCCACGAATGGCGGCTGTTTATAGACGCTTCAAAACTGAGCCTAAAGGCGGTTTTGTTGAATAATGCCCAGTGAGAACAAGTTGGTTACATTTACGTGAATTTAACGTTGTATTGGTTGAAACAACGTTAATAGTTATAAGTAACACGTTTATTATATAACAATTTTTAACTATACATTGAAAAAACGTTATAGTTAACTAAAAATGTAACGGATAGTTTAAATTTAACTAAAATAACACGTTGTAGTTGCATCGTTTATTTTAGGTTATAAAACAACGTTACAATATGAGAAATTATTAACTGAAATGCCAATGCATATTTAAATATAACTAAAATAAAACGTTATAGTTTCCACTGCTTATTTTACGTTAAAAAAACAACGTGGAAATATGAAAAATTATTAACTGAAATGTACCGCATATTTAAATATAACTAAAAATAAAACGTTTTAGTTTCACCGTTTATCTACTGCGTGAAAGACAACGTTGAAAAATGAAAAATTATATGCCTGAAATGTAACGCATATTTACAGTACAACTAAAATAAAACGTAGTTTCACCATTTACTCTACGTTAAAAAGCAACGTTGAAATATGAAAAACTATTAACTGCAATCCAACGCATAAGTATAAGTATAGTTAAAATAAAATGGTGTTAAATTTGTTTGTTTTAAGATAAGTGCTTTTGCATGAATGAATGCAAATGTATTTAACAATAGGTAACCATTATTGTATTAAAACTGTATACATCCCTCCTCCCATTTCAAAAAAACTCTTCCACCTCTGTTGCGCATCTGCAACGTGCACGGTGCACTTGCAGTTACATATCTACTACGGTAGTCGAGTGTTAGAACTTTTCTTTATATTATAACAAAGTTTATATTAATATGTGATACGCAACAATCAGTGTATTTAACTAAACGGTGAGTAGCTAGGTACCCCATCAATTAAGTCTATCCTGGTTATATTTGCATATACAATGCACATTGCACGTATAATTATGTATATGCATATACACAATTGGCAAAACAGCATAGTAGCCATCTTAAAATAAGAACACTAATGTTAGAAAATTTAACTATATTCTAAAATTTGTTCTTGAGGAACCTGGTTTCTTAGTATACACCACCTTCTTACTTTATTTTCAAATATATAGGTTAGCGAATGCTGATGGTTCTAAAATCTGGATTCTTGTGTAAAAGAACTTATTCTAATTACTGTTACATGACGTCGTTGCAGTGAAGCATAACTGGAAGGGAAGGAACACTTAGTTTTCACAAAACGGGAACCAGAGATAATACGGGAACTATAGTAACAATATACAGTGAGTATTAAATACTTTCATTCGTTTGTAATACAAAAATCTAGGAAACCAATCAAAGTAAACATTAACTTATATATATATCCCTAAAATTTACAGCCTGTAGTCCTTGGTGTTACTTATGATACCTGTTGTTTGAGTCTTCCATTTAAAGTTACAATTAAACAATACATACATACAGCAGAAAGTGCAGTGAAGGACTGGTTGAAATATACGCCCCAATCGACTGTTTGGGTAGAAGACCTGGATGTGCAGAAAAAGGAAAAATGTATATATCTATAAATGAAATGACCTCGTTACTTTCTTAGTTTTGGTAAAGAATTCTATTATCTTTTTATTATTATTATTGTTATTATTGCATTGTATTATATTTATAGTATTACATTTTAGTTTTTCTGAAGAAGCATTATGTTTCATTGAAGAGCTTATCCTGAGTTCAATACTATGATGTGATCATTGAATGATTTAATTAAAATAAAATTTAATTTAGTATTGGACATTATGACTTTTAATCTATAACCAATTTTTCGTTATCACCACATAAAACGGCACTGTAAAATAGAGTAACATATTATGTCACATCTGGAACTTGGTAAGTGTTGTACAGTTTCTATAGCGCAGCGTCTTAGAGCGCATGAATGCAACGAACCTGATAATTCACCTATAATTTATAAAGCTGTTGATTTTCATACATTCGGCACCTCACTAAATTACGCAGATGTGGCGTTACTACTACGTAGTTATAAAGGTTTGATATAGAAATTTTATTAACCCTTCGTTAGTGTGGTGGAGTATGCCATACCCCAGTATGTTTGCCTACATACTGGGGTATGGCAACTACACCACACTAACGAAGGGTTAACGTTGAGGTTACGTTACCTGTAAACCGATTTTTTACGTTTTACAGAGGGTTTATTAAACGTTAAAATACAGCTTGTGCTAAACGTTTCTATTAACGATATTTTCTATTAAAATTAAACGTTAAATAACATTAGCATATGACGTGAAATAACGCTTAATAAGTAACTTTTTGTCAACGTATTTTGTCGGGACATAGATATGTCGCTTCGACGTTGTTTATAAACGTTACGAAACGTTCGGTTACCGTTAAGAACAACGTTTTCTTAACGTTTATGTTCTTATTGGGTGGGAACCAGCTTCCATCCATACTTATTGCACATGCGGTCTACATGAAGGAGACTTACGGCAATCTAAAGCAGCTACTGGAGACGATTAACTACAGCAAGTATGGCTGGCAGATATGTTCTGACCTGAAGGTAGTATCTCTGTTAATGGGTTTGCAGCAGGGATATACAAAGTACTGCTGTTTTCTTTGTCTGTGGGACAGCAGAGCAATCGATTTGCACTACATCAAGAAAGACTGGCCTCCGAGAGCATTTTTTAAGTCTGGAGAAACGAATGTACAGCACCCACCATTGGCACAGCCACACAAAATCATCATTCCTCCTTTACACATCAAGCTCGGTCTTGTCAAAAACTTGGTAAAAGCCATGATAAGAATGGACCAGCATTCAAGTACCTGCATGAAAAATTCCCTCGACTCAGTGAAGCCAAAATTAAAGAGGGCATCTTTGTGGGGCCTCAAATTAGACAGCTCTTCCGAGACCCCAAGTTTGAGGAACTTCTTCAAGGTAAAGAAAAACAGGTTTGGGATGCATTCTATCAAGTGCAGCAAACTTCCTGGGGAATGACAAGCAGAAAATTACAAGTGTCTGGTTGAGGATATGTTGGTTTTGTTTCATGAATTCGGCTGCAATATGTCCTTAAAGATCCACTTTCTTGATTCCCACTTAGATTTCTTTCCTGATAACTGCGGGCAGGTCAGCGATGAGCACGGCGAACGCTTTCATCAGGACATTGCCACCATGGAGCAACGGTACCAAGGCAAATGGTCTACGTCAATGCTAGCTGACTATTGTTGGACAATCAGTAGAGGATGCTCCACAAGTTCACTACAAACGCAGGCCAAAAGAAGTCGAAAGCCAGAAGCAGACTAATGTTTTCTTACCATGTATTATAATATTGACATAAGTACACTTTTTCTAAATATGCGTACATTTTACAGAAAACCCGCAGCCAATTCAGCTTTTCTTAGTCATTTCGTGTTCAGCACATTGAATTCATTAAGAAATGACTATTTTCAGCTTGGAAGCATGAACTTTTCGAAAATTTGTTGCCCAGTGTAATATACAAGAACTTTCTTCTCATACACGATGTCAAAGGATCCGGCGTTGTGCTGTATTAAACTGGCCTAACGCCGTGAAAGATATGTCGTTGTTTTTTTTGTTTGTTTTGTTTTAGTGCTATAACTTCTTTTATAAATAAAGTTTTTTTTATATTATTTTAGTGTTGTAGTTATACCCAAATTTTTCGTAATAGTTATATCACCCAAATAAAAATGTTGAATATTAAAAGTAAACCGAACTGTTTGAATATACCGCCAGATTAGTTGTAGTTCGGTGCGCTAAAGTTGGAAGCACGCACCCTTATCGACAAAATAAATAAAACATTCACTTTCCACTCCGAGATTACAGTAATCATCCAACTTTCATAAAGGCAAAATGGAATACTCGATATTACCCGATCTCGTTTTGCCCAGAGTAACACCTTCAAGTTTAAGTGACAACTTATTATTTCAAATGTCTTGGATTACATTTATTTTTAACTAAAAATAAGCTGGTAAATGTCCAGTTGCATAACAACACCTACCTTTGATTAAATATATTGAACACGATTACAATAACCGTTTACATTAACTCAACAGCACATTTGATAGGTAAAACCAGACAATAATGTTCGAATTTAGTTAAGTAAGTTATTGTGTACCTTTATTCTATTAATGTTCACCAAATTTTAGATAGATGGTTGATGGCTTTAGTAGTATTTACTAGAATTAAGATGGGTACCATGTTTTACCCGTCTGTTCCGTTATCCCGTCTTTCCCTTGGTGAAAAAGGAGCCGCGCTTGTATTTCTCGACCTTTCTTTACTTAATATTTGATAAACATGACGTTGGTAATCTTATTGAAATATAAGAAACACAATGGATATAAATCAAGTTGATGTATTATCGAATTAAATGTTTGGAAGACAAAATGCAGAAACTGGTGTATTTTAGCACCTATTCAAATGTGTTCTAGTCTAAATAAATAATATTTACCTACGTTTGGGTAGCCACTTTTTTTTTAATATTGGCGCCCAAAGTGGGGCTTGTTTGATAAGAAATCTAGTTCATTTACATGCGGTCGTAAATTAATTTACGTGGCGCCTAACTAACTAAAAGGTTCATTTAACAAAACGGTGAAAAAAGAAAAATAAATAACAATATTGAAAAGAATGGGTAAAACAAAGACAACCGGAAGAAGTTCAACAAGGGGAGGAAGCAGGAGTGCCTCAAGACCAGGAATGAGACAAATGGAAGAGAGACCCACTGACAATTTTATTGGTAACGTTTTGTTAGTAATTCCACTTTCTGCAATACAAATTCATCATAGAAAACGTAAATACGTTTAAAATCAAATTTCAAAATTTCCGCGTTTTCTTTGAACGTTCAAACTGAGTTATTCTATGCTTAAGAAACAGATGAATCAGAATGTCCAACCTTGATGGTAAAATTACTGGATATCGGTTCGTGCCGTAAATACATATCAAATATTAACATAGAAAAGTACCAACTTAAACAAATTTTTCCCCAGTGATTGCAAACTGTTCAGAGATTATACAAAATTCCTACCCCCCAAAATTTGACGAACGTACAAAAATGAAATTTCTTATAAGTATGTTTAAATTTAGATTAGGATTAAAATAATACGTTTATTTTTAGGTAGATTTGGACGAGGAATACCTTCTAGAGGGATGAAATCACCGGAAAGAAAAATGGGCAGGTATGATCAGGCATCTGATGGGGGCCTTGATACATCGTACTTCTAAACACGGAGGATGGCTCGGGGCACGAACATATCTCAGGAAAATCCTCGTTGAAGAAAATTACCCAAAGATTATAGGTGAAATTAGATAAAATTAATGTGATAAACTTTGTTTAGCAATTGTTTAATTAACAATCATTTTTAGGTTGGAATTTGGAATGAAATTGCAGCGACCTACACCGTGTTTTTGTATATCAAAAGAGAGTACTTAGATTTATGTTGAGGTTACAGTTCAACTCCTCATGTAGAGGCTTATTTAGAGATAACAACATATTAACCGTATATGCAATGTTTATATCTGATACTTTAGCTTTTTTAATGAAGAATAAACACCTTTTCAAAGATTTTACTTTTTCGCACAGTTATATAACCAGAAACAGGAGTGACTACTGTTACCCCAATCATCACTTGTCTGTAACAGAAAGAGACCTTCAATACAGATGTTTAAAGTTTTATAATAAATTACCTTCACATATTAAAGAAATTAGTAATGTTAATAGATTTAAGAAAAGCTGTACACCTTCTATTAGTACGTTTAGAACCCTACTCTATAGAAGAATATATGAATGAAAATTATGTGTAAGATATTGTAAGACGTTTGTACTTGTTTTAACCAAGTAGCAATAAATTTATATTATTATTATTATTATTATTAATTGGATTTTATCAAAATAGCCGTTAAATTTTACAAAATTAATTGAGACTCATCTGCCTCTGACGGAGGTTGGCTAGTAAATCCTTTCAAATTGAAAAATTCTAACAGACTTTTATTGCGATTGTCTTTCGACAAGAGGGACAAACTGTCTCAGGGAGCCCGTTAATTTCACCGAAGTGATGGGAATATATGTTTAATAAATATGTTTAATACATGAGAATGCATATGACCGAATGGACTGTCGAATGTTCATACAAAATTAAAATAAATAATTATTGCAAAATTCTGGAATCACCTTACATTTAAAATAAAGTAAAGGTAAGTGTGTCTAGATCATGAGAAAAATACATTTAAAAATTTTCAACATTTATTACTATGTAAAAAAAATACTGTACAATAAGTCGGCAACCTTTTATACACATAACATTTGACGAAACCGAATTCCAGCAATTTTTCATGTCTTTCCGTTGACATATCAATGCAATTGGATTGCCTATGCATATAAAAACATTATTAGACTAAGTTTAAATAAAATAAATACACTGTAAAAAAAATTGTTTATTTGAATTGAACTTTGATCCAACTTTGATCTGTCAATATCTGTTATAAAAATATACTATTCAAATTCTAATATTCGATTTCGATGTGTAGGTATATCACTGCTGATCATCTTTACTTCCTGAAGGGAACATTCTGAAGGAAAATGCCTTGAAGGACTTGCCAAATGCAGAGATTTCCTACATCACCTGGACATCGTCTGGCTGTCTGCTGTTACATTTTATATCCTTTTCTTGTTATATCAAATAATTTTTTTATTTTTAAAATATACATATATAAGTAGAATTAGTACCTTTACACTTAAATAATATCAAATGCTCAATCCACGACAATATAATACCTAACAAACGAAATAGTTGTGAGATGCCTTACCACAAACAAATTTCAATAACAAAATAGGTAGTTTCTGCATTTTATTCTAAATACAGTAAACTCCGGTTATAATGTACCGTCTAGGTACCAAAAATGCGTACTTAATAACCGGAAGTCCGCTATAAAAAAGCACAACAAACAAAATGTCAGGCGCGGACAATATATTTTTTTGTATTATATATTTCCGGCTAATTACTGTTTTAATTGAAATTAAATTAAATCAAAAGCTAAATTTGTGTTCCAATCCTTTTTTTTAGATATAAGAAATGGTTATATACGCCAATCCCCTGGGACACTATACACTACTGTTTTAATATTTACAAAAATGTGGTTATACAACTTTATTACAGTTAACTTGATGTAGTATGCAACTTCGAACAAGCGATTTGATTCAGTTAAGTATAAAACTATGAAGCATACATCCCGAAAATATGTGAATTAAGCCAGTAACACATTAACTCAATTATTTCTGAAAAACTAATAGTTTTTGCATTCATAGGCATTCTCTTGGTTTAGTTTGTTTATTAAGTATCTTGGGTGGCATAAATTGTTATTAATAGATTTTTAAATCATTTTTAGCATTTACTCTAATAGAAAAGTTAAATTAGAATAAAATGCGAGAAAGAATTTGTTTGGCTTGTACTCAATGCAAGTCAGTTCTGATTTATATCCCTAACATCCGATGATCAAGACGTATGAATCAACACAACTGAAATCCTAGCGATCTTCGAAGAGGTGGTACCCGCTCACTCTGAGCACTCGAAGTCCAGCACGCCTCTTCGATGCTGCCACGGACGCTACACGGACAGCAACTGCGGACCACACACACTAAACACGAAACATGTGTGCTTGCGAGCAGATATACACGAAGTCACTCTCCATTTCTAATAAGTTATTGCCTATTTGTTTTGTTAGTTGGTCGAGCAATCGTAATCGGTGCCGTAGGTGGTCCCCGCTTACAGCAGCTTTTATACAATAAGTGACGGTCCCGAAAGATTCTCTCCGAACGATTTGGTGTTTACATGATCTTCGCGACCTTAGCGGCGTGAAATATTGGCTTACTTTTTTGCTGATTTAGCACGCCCTCTTATCGGTTTTAAAATAATAATTTTAGTTGTTTGGGCACTAGAACCTATTCGATACTCCGTAGAAAATCACCAATCTTATACGAATTATACATTAGTTCATAGCGATGCTTCCTGTTAAAGTTTTATATATTTGACTAACTTTAATAAAAAACTAAATTTAGTGAGTATAGTTAGTGTTTAGAGTTTAACAATTTTAAACAGAGTAATGTGTTGTACAATGCTGCAGGCAACCATATAATACGGATCTCCTAGCCTTCAACCACATTGATACCGTTCTTGATGCTTTGCAACTTCTGTGAAACAAAGCTGACGATGAGCTTCAATAGCTTAAGAAGAAGCAAGGAGTATGCTTAAAGAAAATGGAAGGTTTCTGCAGATCATCAACTTTTTCTGGATTATCGCCAGAACATTTTTCTATTGGTACAGACAATTACGAGGTGATTGCAGTGTATTCATCACTGCTTCCTGAAGAAATATATCCGTGTTGAAAGTAGAATTTGGAGTGTGAAGAGCGGTGCCTACGTCTCTACCAGCACATCTACTCCAAGATCTCTTTCGGAATATCTGTACAAGTACAAGAAATTTATATTAACACCAAATAAAATTAATATTTGGAATGACAACATCACATTTTTGAAATAATAACATTTTTATATTAAAAATTTTAACAAAATTTTTATTATTTTCCATAGCTATAGTATTCGATCTTAAAAAATAAATAATGAGGAATGTACCAGCTGGATAGCAAGATACATTGAAAAATGCTGCATTTTATACGTGCTAATGTTAATTTTTATACAAGATTTAGTTAATGAATTAATTGTTTAATTTATTTATATGTTCAGTTGTTTAAATTAATTTCACTCTGTAAAATGTTTAGCGGTCGCTTTTGTAGTTCATGTCCTTCCTGTTAGTTTTCTTCGATGATCTGTGCGCGGCTTCGCTGCACGCAGCTGTTGATATATGTATACGACTGTTTAACCTTGTAAGAACTAGTTCTGAGATAGACGTTAAAGCGTGAATACTTGAAATTTTTATATTGTTTGCTGCCATTTGTTATTTCATTT
Source organism: Protaetia brevitarsis (assembly GCA_004143645.1). NCBI lineage: Eukaryota > Metazoa > Arthropoda > Insecta > Coleoptera > Scarabaeidae > Protaetia > Protaetia brevitarsis. Next base: position 75,010 of record RXPK01001859.1, on the reverse strand, counting down.
GATTTAGAGATTTGTTTCGTTTAAAAATTAAATTGATTATATTTCGTCCATCAAGGAACTCGCTTAATAATAATTGTTATTGTATTGTTGTGTACACAATTTAGATATAAGATCATTTATTATTTTTGTTCTGGAAGATATTTTTAGTTTAAAGATTTAATTTTTCGTTTTTTTAATTTTGCTGATTTGTAATTATTTATTAATCACCTCGGGGTGATTGAGTGAATAGAAGCTTTGTGCTTGTATGTAATTTTTTTCTTTTGTGAGTTTACTTGTTTCGTCCACGTTTAATTTAGTTTGTTTTAATTTGAAACCACGTGGATTGTTATAAAAAGGACTATTTTCCTGAACTAATTTGATCTTTTTGCTTTGATAGAGGATTTAGCATTGTCCTTTTGTATTTTAGAATCGAGCAGTTTTGATTTAGACCAGGACCTTTTGTCCACGGTTTTTTTTTTCTGCATAATTGTAATTAACATTTTTTTTTATAATAAAAATTCTTGATTGTTTTTTAACGTCATTCCAAATTCTGTTCTTTTATTTCAAATTTAAGCTTTTTAATTTTTGGGGTAATAAAGAAAGTCAGATTTCTTTCACCCACAATTTACTTTTCGTGATTAGTGTTAATTTGCGAGGGTAACTCTGAGTTTAATTGTTCTTTTGCGCCCTTTTTAAATTTTTTATCCGTTGAGCTACCTAATTTAATTTTTATTTTATTTTTATTTTTATTAATTCATTTTGCATTTTCTTTGGTACATTCAGTACACAGCAGTATGTACATACGAGTTAGTTCTTGCCTAAAAGTGGTTAGTGTGTAGTGACGTCATATTATCTTTATGATACATAAAGGTGTGTTTCCTTATTATTCGTATTCATTATAAAAGTAGTTACAGATGTGAATGTACCATAGTTATTAACAGATTGGGATTTGAAGAACTATTTGACCGTAAATATCTAATATTATTTAAGTATTCAAGTTAATAAATTGTTTTTATTGCTACATATAACGTTTCATTCTCTCTTACTAGACGTACACAGTAAAAAATTCTGGCGTGTAATTTTGGCCAATATATTGGGTAGAATTTAAAAAAATACACACTTTGTAGTGCTAAATCTGCACACCCTAAACACTAGAAATTGGTAAATACTTTACGAGGACATGTGTTGAAAAAGTATACTAACACAAGTAAACTGGTATTATATGTATTGCTGTAAACATAAGCTACAGCTGAGCTAGTCCATTTTCATAACCAGATTGGGGGAGGAAATGGTAACGGACAAAAAGCATTAAACTGAGAAATTCGCATATTTTTGAATATTCGCATTTGCAATAAATATGCGAATATTGCGAATAAAAAAGTTATTTGTTAAAATCGATAATTTAGAAATAAAAAAAAAGCTAATATTTAAATTCATTAAGATCCTAAAACAACTTTTTAAGCACTTTGCAGTTTACATTAGAATAACCATCAATAACCTGAAAACTAAACTTGAGTTGACAAGATTAAGACGTAAAATGTTGGTTACTAGTTTCGCTGCGGTGACGAAGAAATTTAATTCTTTGCGTGTGTGCATAAGCAAGTGTTCGTGTAGTTGTAAATTGAGAGCTAACAGATGCGCTAGTAAAGTAAAAAAAATAATATTCGTATTCGCATTCGCATTCGATGATGATGATTTTTCGTTAATAACAACTAATACAACAATAAAAATACCAGTAAATCTATTTCTTAAACTAAATTAAAGGATATTCTGTATATCTTACATTCCAAGTAGCTGTGAAATGGGAAAAAATGTCCTGCGCTTTACCGCGCTAGGACGTTAAAATAAATCCAATAGCTGCTAGGTAATGATGTGTTTACAGTTAACAGAGCAAACAGGATTCAAACCAAAGAATTATTATTATCTATAGACTGAGGTACGTTTGTAAGAGTATTCAAATTTATTTTAAGTCATTGTAATTGTTAGTTAGCGTCGGTTGAAAAATAGTATATTTTATGTAGGTAATCAAACTACCAAAAGAAATAAATATCGTATTTTGACCTTCTGGTCTAGGATGTTCCAAAGATTCAATCTGATGTACCTCACCAGACCAGATGTTTTACAGAAAAATACATTTAACACTGCACAACCTGTAATTAACAAGGTAAAGACGTATGCCATACTAAAGGCAAAAAAAAACTTTATAGATAGGACGGTACAAAATCTAATTACAAAAAGCAAAAGTTAACAAACTAGAAAAAAGAAAATATCTAAGGATTATTTATCGTTTCCTCTACGTAAATCACTTCATATAACACACGAATCCCCTTGCGCCTCTACTTCCATAATTTCTATACGAAATAGATTCGTTTCATTTCCAATATGTTCCACTTCTTCATTTTCGCTCGGTCTACTAATTAAATTATGATGGATGCGCCAATAAATTTTAACGGAAAAGGCAGTGGCCACGTAAGGTGACCTTATTAACGTTGTTAATACGTTACGCCATTCTACCTGGACAGAGCCAAAGTTGCAATTTGTAGCGAACGGGAGGGCAGGCTTCCTTCTCATATTTATCTGTTTGCGTCGGCTTGATCTGGCGCCAGCGGCTCTTTTGTCTTTAACTTCCAGATCTAATTGCCTCGCCGCGCGCGGTGATTTTATTACTTCGACAGTCAAAATTCAAGGCCTTCTACAGATCATTAGTGAATTCGCGAATTGCCAGCTGACATATAGGTATGACTAGCTATTCTTAAACTTCTGTTGAAAAAAATAAGAGATAAAGTCAAAAGAGCAGACTTCTTATTGTAGAAATATACATGCGATAAATAGAAGATGCTGCTTCAGAATTTTATCATTTACAAAGTAGCTATACTAAGAGACTACCATACATGAAATCGAAATAAAATTGAAATAGAAAAGATGATCTAGTTTTAAATGAACTGTTTTAATTCGGTATCGGAGTTAACAGAAATAAATTACCATATACAATTAACAGAAAACAATTCATAGAAAACCAATTCACATAAATAACCAATTCACAGGAAAACGTATTTACCGAAGTCCATCACCACATTAAAATGCATTCAAAGTGATCATTGTATAACTAAGTGATAAGCACTAGAAATATCTACCAAACGAGAGTTTTTGAATATTCATATTATTATTGTAAAATATTTAACTTATCAAAAATAATATTACCAACATCTTAAGGTTGAGTTACATATATCATTGCATCCAGGCATGACATTTGTGATCGCTTATGAAAAAGTGTTCCTAAATACGTTTTCCAAATTTTATGGAATATGAAAGAAATTGTTGAAAAGAGATATCTATTCCTTTAGTTAGTTTAAACAAGTAATAATCTTAGATATTTAGAAAACTAATATTATACAGGGCTTAATACAAAATTTACATTATTTTTTTCTTTTTTAAAGTGGCAGGCTGTTACTTTATATTTGGGGGCATTTTTTTATTCTAAACAAGTAATTTTAATAACATTTTGCTGTATTCTTCGAAATACAGAAAAATTCTGGTACTTTACTCTTATACGATTTCTTGGTCTGCTAATTGAGTTTAAGACAACCTTATGACCTTACCCTTTTAAGAGCACCTAAGTATGCTCAGTCTAGATGTCAAGCATGAACCAACGTTTGGGAGCATTTTACAATTGTGCAACTAATAAAGGTAATAATAATATTTATTAGCTGTAAATTAATAATATAAGCTTCGTCAAATATCATATTAAAAACCATTTTACCCACACACACACTTACAATATTAATTTTGCACACCATTATTATACAATAAAAACTCACTAAAAGAGTAAAAGCATTTTTCCATCAGGTAACGTCTAAGTGAAGTTTTGAACGATCGCGTAGTTTTTGAATTTTTGACAGTTTGTGGCAGAGCATTGTAAGCCTTGATGCCCCTGTAATAAGGACCATGTTCGTATAGCGATGTGCGATGATTTGGTACACTTAACATATCATGGTATCTGGTTGTCATTTCCGTGTTAAAATCATTATTTTTTACAAACAAATCTTGGTGCATATGAACAAATAGTATTAGCTCATATATGTACATACACGGTAATGGTAGCAAGTCTGAGTCCTGGAAAAGCGGTTTGCACGGGGTTCTAGCTGGTTTCTTCAATATGGATCGCACTATTCTTTTTTGCGCCTGGAAAACAAACTCAAAATTCGTACATGCTCCCCAAAAAGATTAAGCCATACCGCAGTCTTGAGTAAATGTGCGCATAATAGTAGGTTTTTAAAACCTCAATATCAACACAATCGCGTAAGTTGACGATGACATAATAGCATTAATAACTGCATCACAATGCGAAAACCAATTCAACGCTGGATCCATGCTGAATCCGAGAAAGTTTAAATTTGCGACATTCGGGACAGATTTAGATTTCAGTTTAACGTAAATGCTTTCGCTATGTGTTACTAAAGTACAATAACGCAGTTTTGTTGTCATTTATTATTAAATCATCAGTCTCACACCATTCGATTATTGTGTCGTTGCATTTACCCGCTAGCACTGACAGAGATTCAATCGTATCCGAACTAATAATACAAGCAGTGTCATCGGCGTATTGAAATGCTGAGGCAATACTTAGACGTTCTGGCAAATCGATGACATACACCAGAAACAATAAGGGTCCCTACCCCAATGGAGCCTTGTGGAACCCCCCTTGCAATCACAGAGCCGTCCGATGTGAACTCGCGCTTTATACCATCCTGCTTACCCACTATACTGATGTATTGACGTCGATCTTTAAGATACGATTTAATAAGTTTTTGCGCACTCCCGCGGATTCCTATACTATGAAGTTTTTCGAGAAGGATGTTATGATTAATATTATCGAATGCTTTCGTAAAGTCGTAATATAATCCGAGTGCTTTTTTTCCGCCATCCAGATCATCGAGTAAGGTAGACAAAAACCGATACGCCGCCAATTCAGTCGATTTGCCAGGAAGAAACCCGAACTGGGAAGCTGGAACGTTCGAACTTTTTTAAATATGACATTAATCTAATGTTTATTATCTTCTCAAATATTTTGAAAAATATAGGTAATAGTGAGATTGGACGATAGTTCCCGATGTCATACTCATTCCCTTTCTTATATATAGGTATAACTTTCGAAATTTTTAACTTATCCGGAAAAACCGACTGCAGGAACATACTATTTATAATAACAGACAAAGGTTCGATAATATATCCCGAAGCTTTTTTGATTATATCGCACGGTATACCATCCCAGCCACATGATTTTTTATTTGCCAGCCCAAAAATCACAGCCTCAACTTCCACGTGGTCAGTTGGAAGCAAAAATAAAGAGGAATCGTTATTTTGGCAAATATTCGGGTAAGAAGACTGGTGCTGGACACGAATAGAGCTGGACACCAATAGAGCTAAAAGATAATTCCCATTTTCAGCACACTTAGTGGACCACACTATTTTAAAACACTAGACAATGATGTTTGTTATAAATGAGAGTATACATTTAGTTCTTTCATTAATAAAATCGAATCTCTAAGGTCCACTGGTTTGTCCACCGTTCCCTCTTCTTTCTTTGTTTTTCCCTATTGTTGTGAATTTTATTACAGTTGACTATCTCTATATCGAATTCTCATGTAGTATACCAATTTGTTCAAATTAAGGAGAGTTTGAATTAAAGAAAGTGAGACAAAAAGTGATACATTAATTTATAGTGTGTACTATACACGTATAATAAAAAGAAAAATCTTATAGCATACACTTCAAATACAGTTTAATGTAATGTTAACAAAATAAAGTTTTTTTATCGAGGTTTAAAGAAGTTAGAAACTTTCATTTATTTCAAAACTGTGCTATAGATATATTGTTGAAAATATGTTTCTACCTTATGTAAGTTTGTGAAAACTGATGTTCGATTTGGAGAAAGAAAAACTGACTTAAAATCTTCATGAAATGTCGGAATCTTTGATCCAAATTAAGGGAAAATTTGGATTAAAAAATTCGAATTAGAGAATGGCGTTTACAAATGGATCACCATTCAGTAGACCATACAAAATTATAAATTTGATTTAGAGAAAAAATCAAATTAAAGAGAGCTTGACTTAAGGAGAGTGTAACTTTATCCTTAACCTTAATATCTTACACATAGCTACACAAGCTCCAACCACCAACGACTGCATTATCACGAGCGGTTTTAATTTTCCGTGTAAACCCTTCCAGGAAACGACAAGACGTTTTCGTGAAACCATGACTTCAAAATTGCAAGAAAACACGAATCGCGGTCGTGATTACTTTAACCGTCAATCAGTCAACTATAAGTGTTTCAATCCGTTACCAAAACCACGCGCAGATGAAATTGGAATTGAACAGATGTGTCAGTGTATAACCGTTGTCCACATGAAACCACCAAGAGCGGTAATGGTATAACACGCGTCCTCTCCCGAAAGGACTCCCGTCGCGTCCTAAACGCTCCTTAAGATGAAGAATAGCCCTTGTAATTGCTACGTATTAATTCAATTTACCGGCACTTCCGCCCTGGATAAAGGAAACCCTTTCGGGGAAAGAGAGAGTGGAACCGGGTGCCGGGTCCCACAGAGCTCGGAATTACGGGTCTAAACCCTGCAATTTCCTCCACAAAGGCTGGCTGGTACGCGACGCATGTGTGTGACATCGGATGCATACGTGAAAAGTATGTCAAACTTACGTATGTAGGTATATAGTATATACTTATACATGTGTATTTGTCGATGAGGTAAAAACGAGGGTGTTATTGCTACAGCTGTTGTGAAAACAGAAATGTCGAGGATATGTTCGCATACGTATGGTCGTTTATGACTATATTCACATGTGAAGTATAAATGCTATTCTCCACCCACTTTCTCTTCATGCATGCCGTTTGTAAGTACACTATAGCAAAAATAATGGCAAATTGAATAAAATATGTATAAATGGTATAAATATAGTACAATTTTTCTTTTCTAATATAAATAATAATAATAATCTTTATTAATTATAAGACGCAATTGTGTAGATAATAGGTCAAACAAAAAACTTTATTAATGAAGCCACCACCAAGCCTAACGACAAAACAAAAAAAAAACAAGAAATAAAGAAAATAAATGAATATATCTTAATAATAAGATACAAAAAACAAAAAAAAGAAATTATAAACAGAAAAAAAGAAAGCAAAAGAATATTACATTACTCTCCGAAGTATTCATCCACCGAGTAAAAAAACGTTGTAACAAAATGCTTTTAGCGATCTTCGAAAAGTTTTATAACTATTCTGACACCTAATTTCGTTGGGTAAATGATTAAATACTTTTATTCCAAAGTTGTGTGTACCTTGATTTATAATATTAGTTGAGTTAAAAGGTAAGTGCAGTTGATCTTTTGTTCTAGTGTCATAATCATGAAATTTCGCGTTGGTTGGAATATTTGCTTTAGACATATGTAACATGATGATTCAAAAATGCATAAACACGGAAGAGGAAGGATTTTATACTTTTAGAAGATTAGGCAACATGAATCATAAAAGTGAGCTGCAACAGCAATACTTCTAATTACAGACTTTTGCGCTAAAAAATGCGCACTTGCCGATCTTCCCCATAAGAGTATGCCATACTGTAATCTACAATAAATTGCAGCATATATAGTGAAATTAGACAATTCGCGGATATTTGAGACCTTGAATGTTTAAAAATAAAAGCTCTTTGATGTAACTTTTGCACAATACTATCACACTGCTCTTTCCATGTCAACGTATTGTCAAAAATAGCTCCTATGAATCTAGTACTATCACAGCAAAATAATTCTTTTTTGTTGATAATTAATTTGAATTATTCAATACTCTTCTGCCTCGCATAAAATACCATGTATTTTATTTTTTCTAAGCTTAAAGACAGTTTATTTTGCGAAAACCAGCTGCACAAATTATTTAACCCTAGTCCTACCAACGTTTTATCGTAACGTGTCCTACCAAGGTGTGCCTCACAGGCACACATCTATTTGTACACATTGTTGATGTAAATAATAGCAAAATATGTATTATTTATTTCATGTAGTAGGTATACAGTAAGACTAAAACATATAGAAAGAATATTGTGTGTCAGAAGATATAATTTAAAAATAGTACAAGATAGTAAAATATTTGAAAGTTATTTATATAGTTTGCAATTTGTGCACGTGAGTATTTTCTCTGAATGTTCACCACAAACCGTTTGCTTACACTTATCACATAACTGTGTTGACATTCTGCTTTTCTTTGATGGGCAAATATAGCACCGTTTCGTTTTCTTACTTCTCGAGCCGAAGACTCCCCTGTGGTTGTACTTGATTCAACGTAGTTTGTATCAAATGAAGTATGACTTTTATGCAAGCCACTCAAACTACGACGTCTTAATTTGCCCCAGTACTAATTCTGTTGTAATTTCTCGTAAGAAAATTTTGCGAAGTCTTCGTTTTTTGGAAATATGCCAGTCAGGATGGATATTTCTCCAAATGATAAATGAAGCTACTCCACACACATCAATTATATTGAAAAAATAGACAAAGGCACTATTAGTTTTGCGTTTCACTGAGTATGTATGTACCATCTGATCAAGTGTATCCACCCCTCCTTCGTGGAATTGTAGTACTTATTGATTTCAGATTTATTTTTATTTTCCTCATCAATGGTGGAGTCGTTGTGCATTGTAGATAATAATATGACACAACGATTTTTCTTAGATACATAAGATACCAAAGTCATTGTCTTCTGAAAACCAAACAAGTTGTTTTTCAAATATTCCGTCGCCTGTGAGGTAAAAAATTTGGTGGTATGCAGCGCTTATTTTTTCTGAGCGTTCCTACACAAGTTAGCCTTTGGTAAGCAAACTGGATGCAAGCTCGTAGCTGGTGAAGAAGTTGTCGAACGTAATATTCCTTTTAGTTCTCAGAAAAGGTTCACAAAGGTCTTCAACCACCTTTTGCGCTAAGTTTTCTGCTCTGTTGAGACCTTCTTTTCCTAAGTACGGTATACCACGTAACGGATAACTAGTTCCACTATCGCATATCCACAAATTTTTCATACCGTACTTATCTGACTTGCTTGGCAGGTACTGTCGGAAAGATACACGACCTCTTAAAAGGCACCAGTTGTTCATCGATGGTTAGATTACTGCCAGGAAGATAATATTTCAGCAAGTTGGTATAACACGGTCCCACAGGTCTCTAATTGGTGCCAACTTGTCCTTTTGACTTCGGAGGGTTCTGGTCGCTTTATCGTCAAAACGAATAAAATCTTAGTAATTGAGTAAATCTATTTCGTGACATACACGCTTGAATAAACAGGATTCATATAAAGGATTCCATAGCTCATTATAGTCCACCATTCCTTGTTTATTTCTTCCAGCAGTAATCAAAAGGCCCAAGAACGCACGGATTTCAACGTCGTCAACTGGTTTCCACAAATCGCCAAGAATACGAACAGCCTCCTTATTAGTGAAAGTAACCACAATACCAATAACCGTATCATCAAAAAACAAATTGAATGCGTCACAAGGAGTATCAACATGCACTCCAGGTGGAAGTTTCACTTTGTTCAAAGCTGTTGTAATTATGTTGTATGCACGTGTTTTTCCCTTGGCAATCGGCGTGGCATTCCACTCGGTACCATCTTTTCCAATAAAAGTTTGCGAATGGCCGGGCGGTTCATCATTAGCATCACTATCGTCACTTCCTTCTTGTTCATCGCTTTCTTCATCGCCAGTCATCCCACAAATCTATCACAAAGTCACACATACACTGATAGCAATGCAGTTTGTAAGCTGACTGTTTTAGCAAAACGCATTTAGGGAATTCCCCTTCATATGCAACTGGAAGTTCTTACATACAAGGGGAAAGTCCCGAAATATAAAGCATATCTTATTACGGGAAGATTTACCCACATACCTAGTTTTAAATAACGTAGCAATGCATTTTATAGTATAATAACAGTATGTGCCCCAAAGACACACCTTGGTAAGACGTGTCCGGTTAAATTATGTTAATTTTTTAGTAAAATAGAAAAAATATTTTAAAAAAATTTTTATGTCATTCTGTGTTAAATAGTTTATTTTGAGAATACAAAAATCCTCCAGTCTGTGGGCAGTTAACTTACAAAGTTCCAGCAATTTCAAAATCAATTGTGCCTCAAAAGCACACCTTGGTAGGTTTAGGGTTAATAGAGAATCTATTGTGTTTTCAGTAATTTGAGTATTTATTTCGGGAGCTGCTAACATTACAAACAAGACTGTATCCTTTATGTATAAACTGAAAAGTGTAGAATCTGAACCTTGCGGAATTCCAGAATCGTAGCCACGATGATTCAATTAAAGTATCATTTCCTACATTGTTTTTGTAACGTACTTTTACCATTTGCATTATATTATTTAAATATGAAGCAAACTAGCGCCTATCGATCACGCTTGTTTCTAAGAATTGTCATCGACAGTAATTTATCATGGGGTTCCCACATTGATGATCTATCAAAATCGGACCGTCGTTTATGTTACATTTTGAGGGTAGCACCTCACTCGAAGGGTTTATACTAGATTTTTCTCCTCACGCAGGATTCGAACCTACATCCCCTCGTACATTTTTCTTGGGAAAAATTCCTCCTAATTATTACAGTTACAAGCAGAAATACCTTAATTTGTTATTTTCAAACTGTAAAAAACTTGCAATCTTTGCATATTTGCCGCCCTGCCGGCGTTTTCAAGATCTAATATCGATATATGTTCGGTTAAACGCTGGAATCATCATCCTCTACTAGCTAAATTGGTAAAGCGCTCGTCCGGCAAGCGAGGGGATGTAGGTTCGAATCCTGCTTGAGAAAAATTTTCTTGGGAAAAAAATCCTAATTATTACAGTTAAAATCAGAAATAATTAATTTGTTATAAAGGAAAATTACTAACCTCTAAATCATTGTTGCAAACCGAGAAAATGTCATGTTTTCAAGTGGTTTGTCACAAGTTTATCCATATACCGTGATTTTTTTTTTCAGTTTTAAAAAATCAAGACAATTAATACATTGCAGAAAAACAATTATGTGCGAACTTTCTTTTAATCGTTTAGAACGTGAAGGCGACCACTTCGAATAATTTTGTTGCTCTATGTGTTTTAATTTATTAAATATTTTTTCAAAGTAAATTATAACTTGTGCTATATTCTAGAAGATTAGTACGCGTTGTTAGTATTGGTTTGTGTGAACTGTCAACACACAGTACAGTCCAGATCACGTTTTTAAAAGAAGTATTGTTCTTATGGAGTATAATGCAGCCTTATTCATTTAATACCTGTTTATGTGTCTCCATCCTTTCCTATGATAGAGATTGTTGCCAGATTATTTCCTAGCTGTCGGTAATCATTCACTGATCCTCTCATTTGTCAATTTTCATTATATTTTTGTCTCTTGAGTTTATCCCAGTTTTTATAAAAACTATTACCCCCGCCATTTGTGTTGTCTGTTGTAAGTAGAATAACGCAGCTATTACAATTACAAGTAACACAAAAGTGATGTATTTGTAGAATTGAAGTATGGAATCTTAAAAGCGAAAGCAAAAGGCAAAGTCTATTCGTCAAAAGAAAAGCAAATAATTCTGAATTGTTTTACAGATTTTGCCAAAAATATGAGTGTTTCTAAGGCAGTGGAGAAACAAATAAAGCACTTGGTTGTGGCAAAAGAATAATGCATTTTGTTCATTAAGAAAAAGAAAACCATCCAGCGGCAATGGTTACAAATTGAAATCTTCCCGCAAGAATTCTAGTTTGAAAGTAAAGATGAACACATTCAGAGACTTGTCAAACGTAAGATTTATGGCTTTTTCTAAAAAAGTATTTTATCCACGATGGCCATGATATGAGCTGCAGTAAACAGCGAAGATTTACCCAATTTTTCGAAAAGTACACTCTACAGATTCTTACCCGACATTGGTTTTACACTTGAGAAAATTAGGAAGAAAGTAATGTTGATGGGCAGTGATGATATTACATGGCGCCGTGACTACTTACGAACTATTAGAAGATACATATAGTAGTGAAGCGAGAAACATTGTTTTCACTAATGGATCGCGGGTAAATACTGGACACTTCGTAACAAAAGCAGATGAATAGCATAGTAAATGCATTAGTTCATGCTAGCAACAAAAAGGTTTCGTTCTGGATGCTGAATATAATTTCCTAGGTAAAAAAATTGATGCCCACGATTAAGTTTGTGTTGAAGCACATGAGGATTGATTTTTTAACTATCTATTGTTTAATTTACCTCCCATTCTGTTATACTTCTTGAGAATGCTCCCTATCATAGCTGCACATTATAAAAAAAACGTCCAGGAAAGCCATCATCCAGGGGTTGTTTAAGGAGGGCAAAAAGGAAGCTCCGGGTTTGCAGAATTAGGAGAAACCATAGCCTTTCACTGAGGAGGAACTACATCGTGCGGTCGGCAGCGTGAAGAGTGGCAGGGTCCCGGGGATTGATGGGATTCCCCCAGAAGTAATTAAACAAGTGGCAGTAACAAGACCATTACTTTACTTGGCATCATGAACTTACTCCTAGAAAGTCAAAAATACCCGCGCGAATGGAGAGTTGCTAGGGTAGTCCTAATACCTAAAACGGGCAAAGACCCAATAGACCCTGGGGCATATAGGCCATTATGTCTCTTAGGTACGATCAGCAAGCTCTATGAAACGCTTATAAAAGCACGACTATATAACGAGATCGAAGCAAACGGAGAACTATCTGATAGACAATATGGGTTCCGCAAAGAACGATCAATCATACATGCTCTGGAAGCCGTTAAAATTAAAGTGGAAGGATGCCGAAGTAAATGGCTTGTGCTCGTTATATTGGATGTGCGAAACGCATTTAATACTACTGATTGGAACCTAATAGTAGCCAAGTAGTAAGGGAATACCTAAGTACTTGGTAGACGTCATTGCTAACTATCTTAGCAACAGAAAACTGCAGATTGTGAAAGGCAATACAATCGAAGAATTAACAGATGGCTGAATGAGAACCGTTTGCAGTTGGCACCGGAAAAGACCGGAGCGGTGATAATAAAGGGCAAGAGGCACAGAGAGAAGGTGTACTTCACTGTAGGTAATACCAGGGTGAACCCTACAAAATCCGTGAAATACCTGGGAGTGGTAATGGCTCAGCGCCTGTATTTTGGCGAACATATTAAATATACCATCAAAAAAGCCGAGGAAAGAGCTGCCAGGATATTCCGGCCAATGCCAAACATAGGGAGACCGAGCAGCGTTAAAAGGAGAATATTTTGCGAACTGGTGAACTCGGTCGTGCTCCATGGAGCTCTTCTCTGGTATAAGGTATTAGAAAAGAAGGTGTACCGTAATATGCTGAAGAAGCTGCAGAGGAAGTGCCTGCTGAGAGTGGCTTCATCTTTCCGCACCGCACCGACGATCGCGTAATAAGTACAAGTAATAACGGGCAATGTGCAAATAGATCTGCTGGCCCACGAGAGAGTGCTCATACATGTGAACGAGGGCATGCATGCTCGGAGCGGGGCACAGAACGCTACCGTAAAACAAATGCATACACAAACTACGCCGCCTTCGCCGAAAACTTGCAGCAATGCCTTTTTTTACAAAAGCGTAAACAATACCGTTGTTATTACAGATAAACATATAGTAGCTTATATAAAGTGATGTTATTTTTCTTCGCAGAATTTAAAAATGGAATAATGTATAGCGTGTTTCATTTAAAATAACGCAGTAAGTATCCGTTCTCCTTTTGGAACACTCTGTATAATAAAAAATATTTTTAAGTTATACAGCATTGAATTCTGTAGAGCTTTTGTATCAAAGACCCAGTCTTGGGTGGCACACCTGTACATACTGCTGTGGTTAGACAACCCATTTTCCGGTTTTCCTTGTACAGCTGATTTTCAATTTACCGAGAATTTTCACAATTTTATTTTGTTTTGAATAAGTTGAGTTCAAGAGTTTATTGTATCATTTTAAACTTGTAGTCTTAAGATTTTTTTTTATTTAATCCATTCATTCAATTGTCTATTATTCGCTTGTGCTGATTTTATGCGGATTCTATTAAATATTGTCGTTGTAATGTTATACGTCTGCGTTGTACGATTTTGAGAGAGGGATTTTTGTAAGAAAAACGATTGTAGAATTTTGTTAAGGACTTCCTTGTTCGAACTATTAACGTAAGTGGAGGTATTTTTAAATCCTTGTTGCCATTTTGTAATCCATTTTGATTTTGTAAAATTTAATTGTCTTTTATTTAGTCAACCAAGGAACTTTTATTATAATAATTGTTAATATTCCAATATATATGTGCACTTTATAGATATAAGATCAATTATTATTTTTTGTTCTTGAAAGGTTTATTTTAGTTTTTTCTCTCGTTTATTTTAAAGAGTTAATCTTCTGTTATTCAATTTTGCTGTTTCATTTTATTTTTCAATCACCTCGTTTGGGTGAGAAGAAGCTTTGTTCTTTCTTTTGGCTTTTTCATTTCTGTTAATTTCTTGCATTTGTCCACGCCTTGATTTTAATTTGTGAAACCACGTGCATAGAAATTCTAAGGTTGTGTATTTTGGATAATCTTCTTGAACAAACAAAACTTTTACTTTGCATAGGAAATAGCATTGTCCTATTTTAATTTAGAGTCAAGCGCAGTTTTTATTTTAGGCCAGAACCTTCAGTTCAAGGTTTTTTCTGCACCATTGTGATTTAATCCATTTTTGTAAAATAAAATGTTTGTTTATTAGCGTCACTGGGTTAAAAATTCTGTTCTTTTATTTTGTTTTAAACCCTTTTCAATTTTTCGGGTAATTAAGAACGTTTGATTTCATTCACTCACAATTTACTTTTCGTGGTTAGATTCAAGTTTTAATTTGCGAGGGTAACTCTGAGGTTAATAGTTCTTTTTGCGTTTGTTTAAATCTTTTCCGTTGAACTAGCTAATATTTTATTTTCTTTTCATTTTTAAATCAGTTTTGCATTTTTTTATTTAATTTAATCAGTACACAGCAATACGTTAGAGCCCTGTTTATTGCGTTACTAAATTCTACAACAAAGTTCGTACTCGTTTCTCTCTGTGTAAAACGTACTTATTTTGTTAGTTTGTAGATTTGAAACCTTCGGAAGTTTAAACTATCAAGACGTAAAAGACCGAAGCAGTCAATGATTAGGTATTTAACAGAAACATCACGTTACATATCGATTTCAAATGAGTAGGTATAGGTAACGTGTGTATTCCGGTTACAAAGCTTAACAATTTCCCAAAGTAGCTCCTGTATATACTTAGTTTTTAAGTAATGTTAGACTTCTGTCTACGCTTGCTAATTTGACACGAGAGGTAATAACATGAATTTAGGTTTTCCTGCAAAAGGTTCTGGCACCGGCCGTAACTAGACAATTTAACTAACAATGTCTTTAAGGCAGAGAACGCAAAAAAGCTATGCTTGAACTATACATAGACGGGTATTATAAAGCAATTAAACGCGACAATGTTCCTGTGTGTACCCATTAAACAATCTCGTTAACACCCGAAGATATGACACGAGATAGAGTTCTCACGATGTCCAAATAAATTACCACCGCTGTTTAAATAAAACACGCTTCTTGTACAATTATTTAAACATATACGAAGATAAGGAGGTGGGTATTTTAAATATGAGCGAATAAAACGCCGTGATTTTTACAATTATCGCCGCTAGGGGGAGTAATCATCGACGCACCGGACACTCTCTGTTACCAGCCAAATGACATTTTGATAGTTTCTTTCGTCCGGTCCCACTTGTTCAGTTAGCTCTGGGGTTAACGAGGTGGATACTAACTCACGACATAGCCCACTTATCAAATTCTTTTTGCCTTCCTTAGTATAGGCGCGCAGGCAATTAGTTGCTTAGTTGGCAACCATTCTGTCTAATCAAGAAGCAATTTCGTGTAATTGTTAGTGAACGTTATGCGATGAGAAGGCTCAATTACCTCTTCCCGTATACCGCTCCTATATGGGACCAGTTTTATGAAAAGCCTGGCGTATCTGGAATTTTAATAACGGACTACACCAATCCCGACAACTCTACTCGATCGAGGGTTATAAAGCATATGCAGTAACGCTACTACCAATTCTGCTTGCCTGCATGCATGCATACGATACATGTGAGGTATGTACTTTCAATCCTCCATGGCAAATTGTCCATTGCAAATTGTAACCAGCCCGATCAGAAGTGGGAGGTGCCGCAATTAAGTAGACAAGAAATTAAAGATTAATGCTTCGGCCGCTGTAGTAAATAATTATTAAATTATCTCAACACTGTATAAGGCAGTTGGTGCTATTGTGCGATCTTACGCAAGTTCGGTAATATTCAATAATAACACCTTACGTCTTGGTTATGTCGTAAAGATTTCGACACGTTTTTAGTCTGGTGAAAATTCCGTAATTTTTGCGATAAGTTGAGTAGTGATTTAAAGCAAGTACAGAATATGCTGTCGTAGTGACGAATTTATTAATCTCTACATTAACCAAAAGAGTTTGCAAATTATACACGCCTTCAATACAACCTTATAGTTTTATAATTTTTGTAGATTTACATGCCCATATGCAGTTGCGAGTGGCAATGCAATAAAATCACATCACCCAATACACGCATCGAAGCCATTAAAAAATATGTAAGTAGGCAAGTAATTAAATTGCAGAAGAAAATCGGTGTTCTTACAAACCTACACTGCTTAAACTATAGATAAACCGCCGCCAGAAATATTAATAAAAAAATATAGATAATGAAAGTTATTGACTTGGTTTCAGTATGAATTGAAACTTATATGCAGAATAAGAGTTTACTGATACGCGTGCATAAAGTTTATTCTGGTTGTATGTACAATATCGTGTTGGTTTTGTGGCAATTATGGTATCCCTTAAGTTTTGGTCTTGGGACGATACGTCTTCTTTATTTTCACTAATGAACTGCCAAACTATCTCTTGCTATACATATACAGGCTTATTGAAATTAAGTGCGCACCATTGCTATCTCTGTTATTATTGATTCTACAAAGCAATTTTAATTAGCAAAGTATTAGCTTTTTTAACATTGATTAATATGCAAAATACGAAAGAAAATAATTAAATGACGCATTTCCGAGAAATTTTGAAATTTATATTTTTTCTTAAATTGAACACCTTGTATATTATTAAAAAAAAATGAAAGATATTTTAATTTATGATGCCAAAGTTTTAATACAATATTGTCTTAAAACGAATATTAAAGAAGTTATGGTGGTTTTTAGTTGATGGCAAAAATACACTTTTAGTTTGTAAAATGTAGAGCAGTGTAAAGAGTCAACTTTTAACAAAACAGATACATGTCTTTGTGTTTGCTCTTTATTTTAATATATTACACTTTAAAAAGATGTCGTTGAAATGAAATTGAAAAAGAAAAAGTAAATGCATAATTTATAAATACTGCTCAAAGGTATCACCTTCGTTCTCAATACATTTTCGTCCCAGCTGTATAGTCTGGGTAGCTCTTAAGATTATCCTTCCATCCAATTCGCGGAAAACCTTATTTTGCAATTCGTTTACGTTGTTGTGCCGCGTTCTGTATATCTGATCTTTTAAATATCCCAAAAGAAAAAAGTCTAAAAGGCGAAAGGTCAGGAAAGCGTGCTAGCCATCGAATTGGACCATTTGTACCAATCCACTTAACGGCAAAGATGAGGTCCAGATAGTTATGAACTATGCCGCAGCACTGTCCTGCTGAAAGTACAAATTTTGGCACATCAAGTAATTGACATTATCGAGGAAATCCTCTAGAACGATACGAATAAATTCCAGATATATCGCTCCTGTCAATGTACCATCGTAGAACACTGGACCAACGACTGTCGAACCAATGAATCCGCACCAGACATTAAGACTCAATCGAACTTGTGCAGCATGTGGACGCATTATTAACAAATTTTCTTGCGAAGTGTTCATTCTTTTCACAATTTTAAAAATTTGTAAGTGATCACTTATTGTTGTAGTTAAGTAATGTCAATTCGTTGAACCTGTCCCTTCTTTTGGCACTACCAAATCGTAAATTAAAAAATGCATCAATGAATGGATACATAATCAGTCCAGAGAGTGGTAACAAAAATCATCGGGACAGAGACAAGCAAAAGAGTTTGTAAAGGGACACAGACCTGAATTATGGATCTACTGAGTAAAGATAGGAAGACTATCAAAATGATAGTAGGTCTGCTGACTGGTCACTGTAGGCTAAATATATAGGCACATTTACACTACGCTGTTGAAAATATTACGGTGTTGGCGTTAATTTTGCGCTAGTCAAATATTTTAGTGTTGATTTTTCCAAACTTTGCCGGACGAATTGACTACGCGTATTTAATAGAACAGAAATTACTAGAATTTCGTGTGAATTCTTTGTTCAGATATGAGGATTGACTATTTTTCTAGACATTTAGAAGCGTCAACCAATCAGAATTTTTCCCTCGGATAGAAATATAGAAACCCCACCTATTCTAATACAGTATTGCATTATACGTACCACCTGCATTGCACGTGTATCTGTTTTCCTGTTTGATTCTCCGTATTAACATATCCAAACAAACCACCAAATGTGACTGACTTGCGAAGTGTAACCTCGTGTTATTAAACGTTAATTCCAGTGGGCATAAAAAATTTCAACATCTTAAAGATGTATTGAGAACATCTATTTACGCAATTAGTTTAGACTTGAATCAAATAGCATAAAACATTCACTTAATTTTATAATGGTTCTCAAAAAATCATTTTAAAATTGGTACGTTTAGTTGAAACCAAAACTTGTGAATGAGTGGTTTTGCATATTTATAATTGAGAAAACGTCTTAAAGAGAGAATATTATAGCACGAAGAAATAGGAATTGCATATTAAAAAGACGTTGTGTTTAGAAAATGGTGTTAAAACACTCAATAGATCGCATTCATTTAGTTAAACAGCTAGTAAATTTGTCTAGTCTAGATCAAATAAAATGTGACTAGAAGTATTTTATAATTCCACGTGTCAGTTGGACAAAATAACCCCTTAGCAATAGACAATACTTGACTATCTTCGCTCGTCAAATTTAAACTTCTATAGTTCTCGACAAAATAACACGAAAAGAGTGTGGACCTCTCCTGACTATTAAATTAGTCAAAAAAGTGTTAAAATTTTCAACAGTGTATAGGCCTGGTAGATGACGCTACCTACAGATTCTGCTAAGGGGAGGAACAAACAGCAGTTCATGTGACGGCCTGGCGAGGACAAGGTCTCTAGAGATGGATGTGAAGATCTCCACAGCTAGCTGCTACACAATAGATCTGGAAAAAGTCGCGGTGATGCACGTCCGTGGACCACCCCGATCCTAATCTAATCTGTGTAATGTCAATACTTTGTATTTGATTCTTGTTATATAAAGATTTTATTTTTATAACTTTATAAATTTAAAATTTGACAACTTCTCTGAAGAAAATGATATTACGATGGTCGAAAAAAAAACAAAATTTTAAATATATGAGGAAATACAATTAAGCACAAAACAAAATACAAATCTATCTCGGAGTATAACACCAATATACCTAATATTAATGCTATTTAATACCTTAATCTGACGTTATGAAGAAGCAAAACGCAAAACAATATAATGAAATAACGCCCATTTACACGATGAAACAAGTTTTCCTTAACACTCAAAAACAAAATGTTTAAGACAGAATTAGTCTCAAAATGCAGCGCAAAGTACCAACCAATAATTCCTTTTGGTGAAATCACACCATTATATATACAAAGTACTCATTCGTATAATTATGTTATTATTGCATACTAACAAATTACATCCTATTTCAGACGTTGAGATTTCCATCGGCTATATAAATAACTACCCACATTTAACCGCAATTCGATCATTACATTACACCTTTTAAGAATTATAATAGTATTTTTTTAATAGAAACAGTTAAATGCACCTCCTTAGTTATTATAATAGAGCTTGATACCACTGACAAAGTGATACTTATATAGCAAAAGCAGAAATAATTCCAGGAACCTGCTGGAGTGATTGGTTTTCAAATTATAGCAATTTACACGTATTTTTATAAAGGCATTATATGACTTATAGTTCTCATAAGTATATTTGGTAAGAATTAATCAGGCAATTGCCTCCGGTGGTTCATGTTTACATCGCAGATGTTACGAATGCGCATATTTCTTGCAGAATAAGTGAAATCAGGCAAAGTATTTCATAATATGTTTAGTGCCAACCTAAATTATTGAAGAACATAAATACAAATATAAACAACGCAAACACGTAGGATTTTTTTGTTCTAACAATATTATTGCTAGTACAAAAAATCCAATGAAAGAATAAAACAATGAAAATGAATTAAAATGCGTGTACAGTAATGCATTGTAAAATTATTTAAAATATCCCTCATTTAATGCGATAATACAAACTACGATTATAACAAAATTATAAATAAATTTAAAACTAAGAAATCAAAATCAAAATGATACAAAAATAAGTGAAACATAGTAAGTAATCACTAATTAGATTTAAATACCTAGTAGAAAGGATCCATTGTGCAGCAAATTAACGTTCCCATGCATATGTACAGTGGTGATCTTAAGTAATGTCTCCCCTACGATGGAGAATCAGAAAAAAGGTATGCTAGTGTATACAATAATATAAGTTTCTATATATGCTCTCTAAGGATTGTCAATCGAGAGAAGCCCAACTGTCTATTACATTCAGGTGCCGTAGTTTTGATATTCCTATCGCCATAAGGGAAGACATTAAATAAGACCACCAGTGTACATACATATACAGCCAAACACATGGAAGTATGATAATGTATTTAAAGGGTAATCTTAAAGTGGTGATACGCAGAGTATGTCACCAAGGTGCTAACAAGCATACAGTCATCTGCGAACGTTTGAACGAATAGCTAGAAGTATTTTGCTTTAAATTAAACTTTTTATAGTAGATTCCGGCCGTGAAAGCCTACTTAACACTTATTATTATTATTGTTACGCAAAAAAGTAAAAACAATACGTTTTGTTGTGCCAACGTTCTTATTTTTCTTATGATTCAAGTCACACTTTGTTAAAATTTTACTACGATTGAAACGATTTTTAGCTATCTTTAAACAATTATATCGTTTTTTAAGCTATATTCCTTTGAAAGAATAAAAAATTTATTAATGATAGTGATTCTACCATAATATCTACACTGAATTCTTTACACATACATGGGGTAACATATGTTCGATTATCCGAATAATAGATTGTTCAAAACAACTTTATATAACATGATCAATTATTTTAGATAATTGACACTGAAAGTCATACTTCATTTATAGTTGTGCTAATAATTAATACTATCTTTGCGTAGCCATTTGAATCAGTATTTGCTTGCAATAACCGGTACCTCCGCCAAATTTACAAGTTACACTTCTGCAATGATTTTGCAGTAGTTTACAGTTTTATAGCTTTAAGTTTGCCTATTTTGGGTGCTTACAACAAATACGGTTTTATACATTTACTTATTCGTATATATTTCATATTCAAAAACTGAATTATCTTCAATTTTTCGTAATTATAATAAACTAAAATTTACATAAAATTAAAAGCTTTCAAGATAGGTTTCTTATTTACTAATTTTCCTTCATTAAATTCCTTAGCTTTTACGTCATCTCCGGATAGAATTACGTAGTCGTTGAACACGTGTCCTTTCTTCAATAATTCATATCTATATAAATCATGAAATATGCACAAAGACAAATAAATGGATTTATGTATGTGTATGAATGTTCGTGGACGTGTATAGTGTACGTAAAATTCAATAAATCTCTCGATAAAACGTTGAAAGTTTCGTGGGGATAGTGGGGGTACGGACGTATGTACATATTTATTTATGGATATTTTATTTATGGACGCCGCTTATTTTTCGATTTGTCCTGTACTGACCAGCCCACCGAGGCTCCTTTTTGTGCGCGAGCCCTCGCGGGGTCGCTCAAGTCGCATATGTCATCCCACGATCCGCCGCAGCAGTCGGGCGTTTCATATTTTATTCATCGCACTTCTCATCTTCCGATACTCGGCGATCTCCGGGCTCCTTTTGTTTCGCGTACGACATAAATCACGGCCGATGTGGGTGGAAAATTCGCGCAAAATTCATTATTCATATAATCGTAAACTACGAGAATAAATACGATCTCATTGGGCGGGATGAAATATTGATGTTCTAATTATTTACGTAAGCAGTAAAATTAGAAGTTAATTTAATGTAAGATCTGTTGGATTGATTTCGTTTTGGTATAGTGCTACGTGTTTATTAATTAATTGTAACCTATGGTAAACGCAAACAACAAATGACTTAAATTATCACAGAGCTATTTACTCAGGTTGTTGTATAATTTGAAGATAGCTCCATAAATAAAATGGTGACTTATAGTAATAATTCACAACAGGAAACGTGTAAATTTGCATTATTTTTACTTATTAGATTTACATATTTACATAAATTAATAGTCCTCTCCCAAAAACTTTGTGTGAAGTGAAAATTAGATATTATTTGCAAGTGATTTTGAATTTGATTGAACTACACAAGAGTACACGTTAGAATTAATCTTAAATTTACAGGCGGTACCAAAACCTTTTTTTTTATTTTAAAGAAAATACGAAATTTTGTGATTTTGCAAAATAAAATTAAAAAGTGGAAATAAATAAAAGCCCGTGGTATAACATTGAATTATTAGGCTTTAAGAGATAGCAAATGGTCCCAATTTAATTTGGCTAATGATGCACCAAACATCCTGTATAGTACAAGCATAGATAGATAGATAGATAGATAGAGCTTTGCTGTATATGTCAGTATTAAAACTGAAAACACATTGTCAATGTCGAACTTAATTTAGCTACAATTTAAAAAATAATGACACATAAAAACGGGACACTGAATCAATGAATTCCTCAACGGAGTAAATGCAGTGCTCAAGCAGCAACGATCTTAGTAAGCGCTTAAATTGTTTATGTATAGTCTTGATAGCTTGAGGAAGCATGTTAAACAACCTAATTCCCATAGAAGTAGGGACACGTCTGGCCATCTCCAGCCGATTAACAGGTTCTCTAGCCCTAGTATTATGCTCATGGATATCAGAGCATTTTAAGGAAGTTGCTTGATTATTGAATATTGAATATATAACAAAGTAATTCCATGATGTATGTATATACCGGGCAAAGGTAAAACAGACAACTCTCTAAAATGCAGACGACATATTTCAAAACTTTTTATATTAACCAAACATCTTATTATTCTTTTTTTTGCAACAAAAACATCGTGTAACAACTCTGACAAACCCCAAAACATTATAAGTAATTCGTGAATAAACCTCGCTGTAATGAAATTGTAATAAGTGGTTTAAATCCCAATATATTTCTAATTTGTTAGCAGCATGTGCAGATTCTTACAGTGCAGTTTCCAACTTAAATTCTCGTCGAGAGTCATGCCTAAGAATGTTACTGCAGTTTGACGCTCTAAATATGAACGATTATATGACACATTGTCATTTATATTAATTACGTTACGTGTTGAGTAAAAAAACATGTAGTTAGTTTTGGTCACATTTACTGCCAAGTTATTAAAATGAAACCACTTTGCCAAATCACTAACCAGTTTGTTTGCCTCAGACTGCACTTTGGAGGGGTGTCATTCAACCACAATGGCCAAAGTGGAGATTCGCATATAAATACAAAGAATATTGCATAAATAAAACTATGTCGTTAATAAATAATAAAAACAGAATTGGCCCTAAAACTGATCCTGCGGAACACCAATTGTGGCAAGCAAAGATGAAGAAAGAACCTTGTGCTTTTTGTTTAGTGTTCTAAAGGATACATTAACAAATTGAGTCCTATCCGTGAGATAAGAGAGAAACCATTGTGACACCACGCGTATAATACAAGGGACACTTACATTAGCAAAATCTCCATTATGTCATATATCTTACTTTTCTTTTCCTTGGGTATGCCGGTTTTTATTTAAAATTACAATCCTTTTACGTAACGTAAAAAGAACATCTTTGTAATTTAAATCGAAACCTGCATACCCAAGGAAAAGAAAAATAAGAAATAATCAAACACCGGTTAAATAATTTGAAGAATTATGTCATATATTTAAAAAAATTGAGATTGCGAGATTCGAATTAGAATACCAATGCAGAATTAATAAAGTAGAGAATTTGTACAAGAAGAAGTTCTTATATTAAACTAACTTAACTTTGGCAGCTTTCTACGTTTCTCTGCTTTGTACATATTCCTTGATGTAGAGGGAGATAATACTTTCGCATCTCCAAAGCACCGAGGAAGAAAAGGATTGACGAAACAAGCTGCAGGTGGAACAGATTGAGACTAAGGCAACAGTTATGTTTGCTAGAAGAGCTCATGAAGAAACATCGGGGTTCAGACCTAATATGCACTCGACATACATGACAAGGTTTACAGAATGCATCAACCTGAGTAAGAACAATGTTCGCATTGGTCAAGCCCATGATGATTTATGCATCTCTAGTTTGGTAGACAAAGGTGGAGCAGCATTGTTATAATTGAACTTAGTAAGATACAGAAACATGCGTGTTTAGGAATAACAGGGGCAATGAAAACTACCACAACAGCAGCAATGGAATACCGTCTAGACCTCCCTCTCTCCATGATGATAATGGGCGAGGCAAGAATGGGGCATCTCAGATTGCAGTGACTATCAAGTGGCTGAGATGCAGATTGGGACACAATAATATTGTCCATTATATGGAAAGCAACCATTTGGGAATGAAATCAGACCACCCGATTTCGACATATCTTTTTAAGAAATTTCGAGGTGGAAATCACGGATCGGATAAACTGGAATCAATCCAACCTCAGAGACAAGTTCGGGAATTCATTTGGTGTACAGACGGATCAAAAACCGGAAACGAAACTGGAGCTACGAATTAGGAATAATTACTTTCCACTTTCCACTAAGAAAAATATATCACGGCTTTTCAAGCAGAGGCGTACGTAATATTGCATTATTCAAATGAAATCAGTCAAAGGCCTATGAAAATAAGTGGACCTACATTGCGATGGAGACCCAAAATGATACTGAAGGTATTAGTGAACCTCAAGATACAATCAAGACTGATTTGGGAATGTATTCGAGAACTGAATAGCCTGACAGACCGCAATGAAGTTGCTGTGGGTACCAGAAAATTTCCGCAATCTAAAGAAATGAAAAAATCGATGAGTTAGCAAGAGAGGTGACTGGCCTCCTAACAGGACACTGTCTACTAAGAGGACACCTACAGAAAATTGGCATCAACACTAGCGATACCGACTCCAGACGAGATTTAGAGATCGATGAGCCAAGATGCCCGGTATGCGTCGCTCGTTGTCAATTGATAAATTGAATATAAATGCATCTACGGTTGCATTGAAATGTTTCGTATGTAACTTAAAAGTAAAACAAGATCTCTTCAAATGTATTACCTGCGATAATGTTTTTCATCAAGACTGTGCAAAATCAGAAGATAGATTTGGATTTGAAGCATGTAACAAATGTGAGAAAAATGGCATACAAAAAAGTAGTTTGTACGTTATGCTGCATTTAAAGAAAGAACTTATGGAGGTTAAGGCAAAATTACGAAAACAAGAGAAAATTATTTTACAAAAGGACATTACAAACTTGCATTAGTAAGTAAATCACTGATATTAATAACGGAAAAAGGAAAAATAATGGGCCATTAGTTAATAAACCAGTAGAGCCACCTGTTAGCACTGGCGCCAAACCTTCCGTAAGGACAAAAGATGGCGCTAATGTTAATTTCGAGACCTTGGCTAACTCTCAGTTGGATATAAAGGATATAAATAAAATTACTAGAATAAGTAATGTCAAGAGGATCAACAGCAATAACAAAGAGCGGAGAGATGAGTTGGATGTACAGATTGTGAAGGATTCCTGTGGACAGGACGGTTCTAAGGAGGAGCCTTGACAGTCGTCTCAAAGAAACATGCTGCAACTTATCCTTTATAAACAAATTTTAAGCTGAAAAAAATATTCACAGTTTCCGCATTTGTCAAAATTACCAGAAATGCTTCAAGACGATGTTATTTTATCATATATCACTCACTTGGACGTATTACACAGGATTTTACTGAGATGTTTGAGGATCTTTTAAATTTACAAATTCCTCAATGGATAATAAATCTTTACAATATCACAGCCATGGAAGAAGCCAATGTTATAATGCAGGAAAAGTTGATCACCATCAGCACAGATGAGGAGCTTAAGAAGAAGTTCAACCAAGGCTATCAGAAGTTCTGGTTGCAGCGCAAGATTGAAACACAGTATTCCGCATTGTAGATTATTGCTGAAAAATACCTTATCGCTTTTCATCATACCTAGTGGAAAAAGGCTTCAGTGTGGTTACAAACATTGTGACAAAACAAAGAAACCGTTTGAAAATCAACAAACACGGAGATTTAAGGCTGCAACTCATCCATATTAAACCAGATTTAGTTAGATTGGTAGAAAGTCACCAGGTTCATTCCTTACACTGAATTTTTAATTCTTTTGTCTTTACTTTGCGATTTTAATGTTTTTTTATTTTTCAAAAAATAATAACCTACTTAAGTATTTTTATGTAATTTGTATTGATAATTATTAATTACACCTGAGATTCACTGAATTTTATGTCTATTTATTTTGATGAGAAAATGATGTCAAGTTTACTTACTTAACCAACCGCAAAGTTTTTAAATAAGTAGTAAGTAAATACCTATTTTGTATCAATTGGAAGAACACTAGAGACAGGATTTTTAAAATAATTTGGCTATGGGAGTCTGAGGTATCAGTTCATTTTGGAAAAGGGGTCTCTTGCCCAAAATAGTTTGGGAATCTCTGTACTAGAGTTACGTTTTCATTTTGTGATATTCCGTATTCAGGTCGTAGAAAAATACTTTTACAGTTGTTGTCTGCACTTCAACAAATACCCAGTGAGAACAAGTTGGTTACATTTACGTGAATTTAACGTTGTATTGGTTGAAACAACGTTAATGGTTATAATTAACACGTTTATTATATAACCAACTTTTAACTACACATTGAAGAAACGTTATATTCACTAAGAAATGTAACGGATAGTTTAAATTTAACCAAAATAACACGTTGTAGTTGCATCGTTTATTTTAGATTATAAAACAACGTTGCAATATGAGAAATTATTAACTGAAATGTAACGCATAGTTTAAATATGACTAAAATAAAACGTTGTTCTTTCACCGTCTACTCTACGTTAAAAAGCAACGTTGAAATATGAAAAACTATTAACTGCAATTCTATATGTAATTCGATTTGTGATGAAGTCTAAAAATGGTGCTAAATTTGTTTGTTTTAACATAAGATGTGCTTTTGCATAAATGAATGCAAAATGTATTTAACTATAGGTAACAGAATTATTGCATTAAAACTGCACTACTGGTGAATGTATCATTCCTCCCCCATTTCATATAAACTCTTCCACCCCTGTTGCGCATCTGCAACGTGCACGGTGCAATTGCAGTCACATGTTTACTACACTAGTCGAGTGTTAGAACTTTTCTTTATCTTTATAACAAAGTTTTATATTAATATGTGATACGTAGCAATCAGTGTATTTAACTAAACGGTGAGTAGGTAAGTACCCCATCAATTAAGTCTATTAGTTATTTGCATATACGATGCACATTGCACGTATAATTATATATATGCATATACACAATTGGCAAAACAGCATAGTAGCCATCTTAAAATAAGGAAACTAATGTCAGAAAATTTAACTATATTCTAAAATTTGTTTTTGAATAACCTGGTTTCTTAGTTTACACCACCTTCTTACTTTATTTTCAAATATATAGGTAAGCGAATGCTGATGGTTCTAATCTAGATTCTTGTGTAAGAGATTCTAATTACTGTTACATGACGTCGTTGCAGTGAAGTATAACTGGAAGGGAAGGAATACTTAGTTTTCACAAAACGGGAACCAGAGATAATACGGAAACTATGGTAACAATATACAGTGAGTATTAAATACTTTCATTTGTTTGTAATACAAAAATCTAGGAATCCAATCAAAGTAAACATTAACTTATATATACATCCCTAAAATTTACAGCCTGTAGTCCTTGGTGTTACTTATGATACCCATTGTTTGAGTCTTCCATTTAAAGTTACAATTAAACAATACATACAGCAGAAAGTACAGTGAAGGACTGATTCGAATATGCCAAAGCCCCAATCGACTGTTTGGGTAGAAGACCATGTGGAGAAAAAGGGAAAATATATATATCTATAAATGAAATAACTTCGTTACTTTATTAGTTTTGGTAAAGAGTTCTATGATCTTTTTGTTATTATTATTATTGCATTGTGTTATACTTATAGGTAACTACATTTAGTTTTCCTGAAGAAGCATTGTGTTTCATTGAAGAGCTTATCCTGAGTTCAATACTATGATATGATCATTGAATGATTTAATTAAAATAAAATAAAATTAAATTTAGTAATGGACATTATGACTTTTAATTTATATTTATATATAAAACGATACTGTAAGTATAAAGTGACATATATATCACATCTAGATGTGATATATATGTCACTTTATCAGATCTTATAAAGGTTTGATATAGAATTTTATTAACGTTGAACCCCACTTAGCAATAAACGTTTGTTTTGAACGATAATGTCACGTAGCACTATAAACGTACTTTTACGTTTTACAGAGGTGGTTTATTAAAACGTTAAAATACACCTTGTGCTAAACGTTTCTATTTAACGATATTTTCTATTAAAAATTAAACGTTAAAATAACATTAGCATATGACGCGAAATAGCGCTTAATAAGTAACTTTTTGTCAACGTTTTTTGTCGGGACATAGATATGTCGTTTCAACGTTGTTTATAAACGTTGCGTAACGTTCGGTTACCGTTAAGAACAACGTTTTCTTAACGTTTATGTTCTTATTAGGTATGTTTCCAGTAACCCCTCTCACTTTTTGGTTTAGACATTTTATCAATGATTTTGTTCATTTTTAGCAACTTATTTAAATAAAGTAATTCTTTTCTTTACTTCCTTTAGGTTTATATAAACCAATGAGTGTTTTCATAAAGCAAAAATTTCCTAATTGTATATTTGCATAATATTTCTATAAAAGCGCTCGTCGGCCATTCTATAACCCTCGTATAAGACTAGATTTATGACGCATTACATTCCCTAATTACTATATAAATTATACGTAATAACGCATAAATAAAGCACGCCTTCGCTTTATCTATAATTATACACTGGAGGGGCTTTGACCGGTAAATTAACTTAATTAAAAACATTTTTATAATGAAGCGAGGTAAGTGCAGCCGTATTGGGCAAACGTTCTTTTAATTAAAACTTCAAATAGATATATGTGTGAGTTATAGATGGTATTGAAATTTTTATCATCAATAAAAACAAGATTAAAAAATTAAATACCTAAGTCACGAATCCCATTTTATTCGTTAAAAAAATGAATTGTTAAAACTGTTAAATTTTCTAAAACAAATTTATTACACGGCCTTAACATTAGGAATCCCATTAAACATGTTCGTTAATGTATTGTTGGGCGTCATTTATCTCCCGCGAGGACTACTAAACCTGTCGAAAATCGCGTCTAAACAGGTTGTTAACCAATTTTATCGCCCTCTTTATTAGATATTTGGACCGAGATTCGGTTAGCGTGCGCCGATAAAAAGGAGTGACACTTGTCAAAGGGAACCCATCCGACACACCGTAGGAGGTCCGGTAACAGTCGGGCGCGAGTCCGCATCAAACGGAGATTATGGAACAAGAGGAAAAAAAAAAAGGTAATTTGGTAAGGCGCCAAAGCAGCATCGTTTACGTCTTTCTTGTCGGTGCCTTTTGTAAAATTGCGAATCAATCCGGACACGAACTAAATTAGCTAGAAATCGCCTGGGTCTTTACGAAAAACAAATAATTTAGAGTCGGTTTTTAATAGATTTTAATTTTTTTTATGGTGAAAGTGACGTTTTGTGGCGATTCTTTACCTAGAGATTATTCACGGTTCGGTGTTAATAGACGTTCTTTAGACACGCTCGTGGAAGGAAGGTAGATTGTTTTGGGGTGGAGTACACCAATATAAAATTAGAGTATAGGATAATAATAATGCGAAATTAGTACGAAACAAAAGGAATTAATAGAGTAGTCAATTGTAAAAAGATGTTTCAGACGTAAGTAGCAAAACTATACAATGGTGCACATAAAATCCACCGTAATGGGAACATTTTCTATTATTTCATAACAGCGAATTTTGAATTTTCCATTTGTTCGTCCCACAGAATGATGTCAATAGATATTTTATTTTTCTCTTTATATTTTGTTTTCAAAATTCATGCTATAAAATATAAGAAAGCTTGAACTGTACAAATTATCAATAAATTTATTTCCTGTGATTAAATTGAAGGCTCAAGGGGACAATTCAGGATCCTTATTCTCATAAAATGTGGTTAATTTGCTTCTGGGTTAAAATTTGAACTTTGCTAAATCTAATAGGTGTTATTTTTAACCCTTGTTCATATTTTATACAGTGTATCTTACTTTTAATGACACCCATATTGTATCTCCGTCATTATAGCCATTTTATAGACACTTAGGTTGGGGATATCTATCCATCAGGTAATTAAATGGCAATAAGAAAACTGGATTTTCACCAGTGACGTTTGTCGCTATAATTTAAAAAATGGCCTTTTTTTAGAAAAATATTTTAAGCAATTTTTAACTGTTAGGAAATACTATAATCTTGTTGAACATCATTAAAAATTTTACGCAATAAAATAATTATAATCTAATATTTTAAAGCTATTTAAATTTGTTGTTAAGAACCGCATTTAAGCTTTTCATCTTACAAGGCATTAGTTCATTCTAGAAAAGATATTTTGTAATTTGGAATCGTTCTTTACCTGGCATTTTAATTCTAAGCAGTGACGTACGCGACATAGGCGTAAAAAAGCCTATTTTTCGAATATGTGCTATAACTGTTATTTTAGGTTCATTCTGAAGCAGAAGGATTACAAATGGTTATTTAGTAAGAACAGTTACATAAATTAAGGGTGCTGACCATCAATAGCACTTTGAAGTTGAATGATGATTTTTATCAAATTTTCACTTGAAATATTGCTGAAAAATAAGAATGTATATAAGCGAAACCAATGAAGCTTTGAAACAAATAGTACTAGAAATGTTAAACCAGAGGTTGATGCTTACTATAGAGTAACAATCATTAAGGTCTAATGATATTATACAGGGTTATTATTTAACTTACGAAAGAGTGCAATATAATTGTCACGAAAATATTCATCTAGACTTTTCAATGTTAGCGCCAATGACCGCCAAGCTGATTCTTTCTTCTACGTGTTCTCCATAGCCCAAGACACAAGAACGAACAAAATTGAGCTGCCACTTTTTGCCTCTAGTTGAAAAATAGCTAAAAATGTAATAGCCTGCACAGTGTAGAATATTACCACAGCACTAGGAAAGATTTTTAATTAGGCTACCCCTTACACAGTTTCTTTATTTTGACAGACCCAATTTATCTGTAATTTCACAAGTAATATTTCACCTATTATACTAAAATACTATACGGGGTGATCCGCAACTAGCGTGTCAGCAATTATTATTGAAAAAGACTGTTGTCTACACAAGAAATGGTTGTTTAGAGCGTTGACTTAAATTAGATATTCCAGTAATAACAAATCCATTCTTCTCGGGATGCCCAGCATTTCGACGCACTTCTTATACTTTGGAAAACTTCCAGCAATTTTTTTAAATGCTTATCGGGATGGCGTCTGCTAGAATATTTTTGCGC
This sequence comes from Protaetia brevitarsis, assembly GCA_004143645.1. NCBI lineage: Eukaryota > Metazoa > Arthropoda > Insecta > Coleoptera > Scarabaeidae > Protaetia > Protaetia brevitarsis. The sequence goes on along the minus strand of RXPK01001859.1, from coordinate 43,074 downwards.
ATAAATCCTTGATGCTAGCAAACAACTCTCTTCACACTCCCCAATTATCAAAATCATATCAATCATTTCTGCTCGAGAGTAATTTTTCATTGTAAATAATTGAAATGCTAAACAAACAATGACAAACAACAGTAATGCATACCTGACAAGTTCTGATACTGTTAAATGCCTTTTGTGTATAATGAATAATAGCGACAATTTTGTCTAAGCCTACTTTTTAAAAGAGAATGGATAGGAATTAATATTTAAAAAAGAAAATTCTGAATTACGAAAAATTATAAGAAACTATAAGAGATAGGTATAGTAAGCATTAATACAATCTTGACCGTTAAAATTAGAATCTAAATAAGGTAATAAATACAGGCTGTTCCATTTAAAATAAGAAAGTTACTTGCCTTTAAAGATAATGAAAATTAAAAGTGTGTTTTTGTTCACCCTGAATAATTTTTTTGCATTACTTTTATTTCATTATTAAGTCTAATGCTTTAGTTAAAAAATAAATACAGTTTAAAATATCTAGCTCAAATATACATGACAAGCACGCCGCTTAAATTTTGGTCTACATTTTCAAGAATAGTTAATTATCTCGTAAACGAGTTGAACCTAAGAAACCTAATAACAACTTGCCTTTATTTAGTCTATACTATCAAAATATGCCTTAATATACAGGATGTTCTATTTAATTTTTCACTATTTTGGTGGGTAACTTTTCTTTGAGTCACCCTGTATACTTCAAAATAATTTCTAAATATGGTCCTGAACCGGTAACAAAAACAATATGAAAATATGTTACCACTTGTCGAATGATGTGAAATGTGGTGGCCCACCCTATATATATATATACACTGTACAAAATTTCATTCCGGAATGGAGTGTGGTTCAAAATTTTTTTATTTATTTTTTCCGCAAAACCACCAATATTAATTAAATTCATCTTTTTTTATGTGCCATCATGGTAAAATATCGAGACTGAGCTGTGGCACTTAAAAACAACTTAATAGATAGAAAAATCCTATTTCTGTTTGAGTTTAATTGTTTGTTATAGGTTTATTATATGTAAATTTACTTTTCTCTTTTCTATGGGAGTCATGAAAAGTGAGACACACTGTACTGTTAGACTTCTGGGTTAAAACTGTGCTCTGATATCTCTTTTGGCCGATGTTTCGTTCTTACTTGTACGAGACTTTCAGGTGTTGTGTAGGAGATATATGTCAGTACAGTGTGTGTCACGACGAGCATTCATTAAAAGTTTATGGAGAAGTAAATAAATTCGAGATTTGAAAATGAGAGACCCACTACTCAGGATGTAGGTTATATTAGCTAACATACACTTCTGGTAAAGTTCCCTTCTGCCAGATGTAGTTGTCAACTTTGTTATTGCAAATGGAATGGCATTATTTATTTCAAATTTGAATTCTACTCTGAATTTTATGTCAAGTTTATTTAATATACTACTCACTTAGTCTTTATGCTTTACGAGATATTCACTTTTTTTAAATAGTTTTTTGTTTTGTAATGGTTCACGAACTTTTAAGCTGCTTGCAGTTGGCACAGTTGAATTTTGTAATTTTCATTGTAAATAATATCCACCAAATGGGATCTATTTTCAACAATGAAATTAAGAAATATTAAACTGACTGCAAGAAGAGAAGGGGCAAAACAGATCTTCGATGTGTGGTAACTCATTTTTTTTTGATAGCAACCCCTAACTTTCTCTGCGCCAATCGATTGTCCGTCAAAAAATATGTGTAGATGTCAAAAACCGTTTTTAGCTGAAATGAATATTTTAGGAGATATTTCAGAAAAAAAAGTGTCGCAGCAAAGTGATTACAACTACAGGTATCGGCAAATTCACGTGAATTTTACCAAAACATGCACGCATACCCGCTGTAAAAATGCCTTATGAATGAAACACACATTTGGTATTAAACCTAAGCGAAAATTACTGCAGTTTGAAAAACACAGTAACATATTCCATTTAAACCATCGCCATCGCAAGGCATAGAATGCCATGTTTTGCTCTATTTTCCTATTAAGGTCAAATATTGCGTTTTGAATGTTAGAATAATGAGATTGGTATTATTTTGCATATTTTAGATACTATGGTTGCTGTTTGCTGTTTTCCTCGGGTAAATTTTCTGATGACTCATTCCGCTTTCACATAACTTAAACATGGCTTTTCGTCCGCCAAGAAACCAAAGAAACAAAACCAAATAAAAATGTTGGAACAAAAGTAGTTAATTAATGTGCAGCTTCAAGGCCCAATTTAAATATCCATTCGTTCATTGGTGTATCGGGTAAAAGCAATAGGGTTAGCGGATGGTTTAATAATGCGTTGTTATCGTTGTTCATCTTGTTCCTCCACTCTTTCTTTTCCGATTCGCGCACAGATTCGTGATTCGCCACGTTTATCGTCATTATAGTGTTTGGACAATTTCCATATGATTTGATGATGGTGGATTCCGCCATTGCGCGCTCCTGCCGGCGTCCAGATTATAGTGATAGTGATGCAGACATTTTCCTGATTTGCTACCTCGGGGCTCGGAGCCTGTAACGTCACCGAGCCGATACCGAAACGGCAAATTCGAAAATCATTCGCGGAACCGTCTTCTACGCTTTTCATTGCGCGATGGTTATTTTATATTAAATTACCATTCGCCTGACGGATGTTGATGTCTGACATTACTTCGGTTTAGCCTCCGGGCCGTGCCTGCATTAACTTTTATTATCGTGTGTGGATGGCGGTGGTGTGCGATCCACAAAGAACAAAAAGGCAATAAAAGCAGGGCCGCTCCGATCGAGAGCGGTTCAAATAATGCAAACCATTTAGTGCCCTTTGTTTTATTTGCAACGTGGTCGCCTTCAATGGGGTTTCATCGTCGAATTCGAACCTATAGCAAAATACCCCAGCAATTGCTGTGAATAAGGAGACAAATGATAATTTTCTTCTTACCTAGAAGATATTACTGATTTTCCAGCACTAAGGAAACGAACCCAGCTATTCCCCTACCCCCTCTCCCCTCTTCAATTCATATACATGAGTTTTTATAGAAAATCATTCACATCTGTTAAAATGAAAATACCTGTAGTACATACTACAATTAATGATGAGAACTTTTAATTGTCGGAGTTTCCTTTGTACTAATTTATTGTGTGTACGGACAAGATAATAATAATAATAGTAATAGAACGTCATATAGAGCAAAAGAAAAAACAAAACGAAAAAACAAAACATTCATGATTCTATGCATGCTATCCCAAACTACCACCACATAATAACTAACGTCTAAAATCAATTAAAATGAAAGAATTAGAAACGTAACATTTATTGTGTTTGCAAAAATTCCGTAATGGAGTAACAAGGTATGCTGGAGGAGATAGGTTTTAACTTCATGCACTGAGAAACATTTTTAGTAACCTTAAGTGAAAATTTAGTATTGGCAACTAAAAAATTTATTTGTATATGTGACAAATGATGACACTGCTTAAGGCAAGTAAAGTCATGTTTCTAACAATGATGGCTAACAGCAAATACCTTTAGCTTTCCTAGTAAATGAAAAACATTATTTATTCAAAATGTTTGACATTATTTGGAGTTAATATTTGCTAAATATTCATATTACTTACAGTGGATGCTTTGTCTTACTACTGTCACTTAATAGGATTTGCTTACGATAATTAAACTGTGAAATCTATGGTAACAATAATACTTACTACCAATAAATTATTTATTTGAAGGCATGTTCTTGTATCGTTGTCGTAACTTCATCAGGCTTAAATTACTTTTACGAAATATTGGTCCTCTTCAGACCAAACAGATGAATAATAGTTATTATTGATTATTACGCGGTAGATATTTTAGAATTAGTTGTTTCATTCACCTCAAAAAGACTAATATTTTATCAGCGCCGATTATGTTATAATATTAAGCACAAACATTAGACAGGTGTGTAAAACTGCTACATTAAACAGTAATATATTTTATTGTTTGTAGATAGATGCATTTATACACGCACAGCGCATTATTGTATTTTAAAAATGTTAGAAAAATATTAAATACTCTAAAAATAACGCTACCATCTTTAGATGATGAAGATAACTGCGACATAATCCATACACTGTCACTGCAGGTTAATTGTTTCATCTTGTCACTTCGTTGAGTGAGATAAATAAATAGTAGCATGGCCTTTCTAAATCAATGAGACCCATATGTGCTTATTAACCATCAGGGACAAGCATACTAATATGCGCTAGAAGTACTGCAACGATTCAAAATTTTAGTAGTTACCCCAACTCATTCAATAGTATTCTTTAGTTAGTTTTTATTTATACCAATTAATATTATTATTATAGACTAATTAAGTGTATCCCAAATAACCGAGTTTATTAGTTGCAGATATATTTTGTGATTTGAGTATGACATATTTAATGTCTGTTAATATATTTTAGTACTTGAGGCTATATCACAATGTTAGAAATTTTGCTTTACTTACTTTTAATGCATAGCGCATTAATAACGAATAACTAGTTGATCGTACATATTAAAAAATATAGTTGCCGTTAATATAAAATGCTATTATATATATTGTTCATTTAGACTATTTTTCTTAGTGTTTTTAAAAGTCTTCCAATAACATAATAAAAGAAATACTACAAAAAATGAAACGTCAAATATACTATTGAAAAATAACTAATACTGGCCTGTGGAGGTATGTTCGGTAAAACGTTGGGGCTAAAGCCTGCAATGGTACACTGGCTGTAGACGAAAGTTATAGTACCCTCTATAACTTAAACCTCGCTAGTCTGGTAGCATAAAGCAAATCTAGGCTATGTTATAGGTGCGTTTAGTAAAGTTCAAAGGATTGCCTGTTTGGGCATTATGCGATCCATGTCCTCGACGCTGACGGCTGCTATGCACTCAGAAAAATACTTGTGTTAATTTAACCAAAACTTGTTTCTACTATATTTTTTTGTTGTATATAGTCAAACATGCTCTTTTGTTGAATCCACAAAAAACATTTTGTTGCATTTTTTTGTTTAACTCAACAATTGTTTATTTTCAATTGTACATTTTGTTCAATTTAAAAATATTTTTTGTTCAATTTAAGCTATTAATATAAATGGAACTACATTCTGTTAATATTTTACAAAATTTTATTGTTAATTCAACCACAATTTCCAAAAATAAAATTTTGTTTGATTTGAATATCTTTTTTTGAATAATTGAACAAGAATATAGTAAATCCAATCATATTTTTTCAAACAATTCATATTTGTTGAATTAATGCAAGTATTTTTCTGAGTGTGGAAACCATTCTTGGGTTTCCCTCGTTGCAGTTGGTGTTGTGATTTAAAGCAACCCTAGGCAGCAAAATGTAGTAGATGCAGTGTTGATATCTCCAGTATTCTCTATTTGTATCCCTCTCTAAATCTGATGCAAGCTTTTTGTCTTATATAGTACATACACTGAGAGAACAAAATGCATTAAATTAACAAAAACCATTTTGTTGAAAAATATTGTTATATCAACAACTTTTTTAATCAAATCGAGCAAAATAAAAGGTTACAACAACTGCAAAAAGTGATTGATAATATTTTGTTAGCCCAACAACATACCATTTGTTAACACGAAGAGCAACAAAATATTTCGTTTCATTGAATTAAAAATATTTGATTATATTGACCAAGTCATAATTGTTGAAGGAAAACTTTACGCTAGCATATATTGACAAACATAAATATCTACTTTAACAAATTCACTTTGTTAATGTAAATGCATAGCATGATCTGTTATGTATTGTTAAACGAAACAAAATGTGCATTAACATGACAGAAAAGTATCCAAGACAACACTATGTACTTATCTCTTATTTCTACGGTAGTAACCTTAGGTTACAAACATACATATGCCTTTATGCATCCGTTTCTTTTAAACTGGCAGTTTGAAGAGGTAAAAGAAATTATTAATGTAACAGTTCAAAAAAAAAAATCTATATAATAATCATTCCTGCGCCTAAAACACTAAACAACCTATAAAACTTGATCCTAATGGAGGTTAAAATGAAATATCACCGAATATATGTACTTCTGTTGTCGGGCATCTTTTAATGTAAATATTTTTTGAATTAAAATCTTGTAATTTATAATTTGTTCTTATCATTTAATCCAAACTTAATTCATGTTTTATCTAATAAAATAGTTGCGGAAAATCATAATGTTTTTACCTATGGCTATATATGCAAGTGTAACTGCGCAATAAGAATTAGATGTTCTGTGTTTCGGGGTTGTTTGCGATAATAATTATGTTAGTCAGCATTACCTTTAAGGCAAATTATCAATTTGAACTTAATAATTTTCGCTTGAACAACCACATTATGCATCTGTATAAGTGTAACTAAATGTATAGGTACAGTATAAGTTATACTGTACCTATACATTTAGTTACACTTAGTCGTTGGGTATGGAATAATCCTCCGTATATTGCGTTATAGTATAACCATTAATATATAATCATTATTTTAACCAAAAAATCATATTTAAATGAATACATTTTTTTGGTTGAAGAGAGTATTTGTTTTTATAGGAACAACATTCCTATTTCGTTGATTTAACAACTGTACATATTTACTACAAACAAAAGTAAATAGTTAACCTAACAACTTCTAATTTTAATGTTAATCAATTCTTTTGGTAAACTTAACATAAAATAACTGTTTGTTTAACCCAAGGCACTTGTTGCCCGAACAATTTCAAAGATTCAGATCAAAATTACCTTGATTGTTAAGACAATGCTAAAAATATTGTCTAATCTTCACAATTATAGTAACAATCACATTTTGTTACCTTGACAAAAAAATTTGTTTGACTATATTTAACCAAATGTTTTTGTTGGATAGACAATTATTTTGTTAACTTAACACATTTTGTTCTCTCAGTGTATGTTTAGCCAAATTAAGCCTAATGAATTATCTTGCACAAATAAGTCAAAAAGTTCAACTAGATTCATTATGAAACATATAACAAAATACATGGTTTCTGTTCTATAAAATGCAAATCTTAGCACTTTCGTTGTACTTTTTTTTTTCAAAAAGTTTTAAGATTACATTCTATACATTTTTTCTTTACGAAGAAAAATTCAAATAGATGGAAATTTTTGCACCTGTTGTTAGTGTGGTAATTAACTAGCTAAAGATAGTGCTGTTCAACAACAATCGATGGAATACAAAGTTTTAAAACTTACTTTCTAAAGCGTTTATATTCAATAACATATTTACTAATGGAAAAAAAGAAGACAACATTTATAATAAGTGCCAACTGAAGAAATGCACGGTACCTATAATAAAAATTTTTCAATTTTATCAAATAAATAAACTCTAGACATTATAGGCAAGCAATTACGGATTAAACTGTCATAAATTATACAGCATCATTTTCGCTAAATGCCTTCTCTTAAATAAATAAGGAGTCCACGATTGGCAAAACCACCAATCCAAGCAATTTTCCGCGATGATAAGGTATTTATCCGCTCACCACCCATTTTGCTTCGAATGCGGCGAATCCATTAAAGTTTCATCGAAGGAGCGGTTTGGCGTCCGTAATGAAGCAAATGTATGTTAGGGTACGACCGACGCCCGCGAATTATTCGCAACGTAATTTGTCGCGAGGAGAAATGACGCCGACGCTACCGTCAAAACACAAAACGACAACCTCCGAAAGAGAGACGGACGCCAAGAACTCTTTCCCCAAGTACGGATAGAAGCCATTGGACGGACACTGATGTCTCCACCTTGCCATTTAATTTAATACTGCGAGGTTGAACACGATACACATACTGATGGCAGCCTGTCACGATAACTAAATTACACGTTCCGCTAATAAATAAAACACAGATGCCTTTTTTCTACTCTGCTTTGGTAGGCATTAGGGCTAGTTTAATGTAATTACGACGTTATCGGTTTATAATAAATTTGGCGCGCTGTATTATACCCTGAAATAAAAAAGTTTTGTGCGAGGTATTGACGTACTACCTACATGGGAAGCAGTTACGTGTTCCATTACGAATTTAAAAGCGCTGGCTTCAAGAAAATTGCACGATAATTCCTATGAATATCGCTTACTTCAACTGGAAGGAGTGTAACATAATATCGTCTTACAGAAAATTGCAAAACCAATACGGTTTAAATATAATTCTACATATTAATGTTACGTTTTTGAATATAATATTTAACTTAAATTAAAACACTGAAGTGCTTTTTACAACTGACATATATTTTTCCGATCTATAATAACAACAACCGTTTCCGGGCAACAATATACAAGTATATATACATAACACGCCCCTTTTTTAAAAAAAAAAAAACAAAGTAATTACAAATTAAAGTTGACGTTCCTATAAGTTTAATCGAGTTGGAGGTTTTACTTCACGGCCACTTCTGGTAAAGTTTTTAGTTGGAATGTTAACAGCTCGGCTATTGTTTTTAGGCACTGCTTCAGGAGAGTTTTCGGGTGAAGGATCAATGGTAATTGCAATTTCAGCGTCACTCGATTTCGGACTGCCGACGGGCACCGCTGGTATTCTAAACGGTCTAAGGTGTTGTCTATTCCTGCGATAGTCAGTATCACCACTCTTCACGATGTAATCCCTAGGTCCATTTTTACTAAGTACAATACCTTGTTTCCATTGTCGTTCCTGCTCTTTTATTAAAACAGGTTCACCAGGTATGAGTTCTGCCAAACTTTCCGTAGCAATGATCGTAGTACTGCTTTTCTTTCTTTTGACAATTTTTTAAAATTCCACGTACACCTGTTATGGGGAATTTAGGTTTGAGAAGAGTATTAGTAACTGGTAAAGTGGTTCGAAGTCTTCTTCCCATTAATAATAAGGATGGTGCTGGCAGGTGTTGTTTCGGGGTTTCATTATAATTTAGTATTGCCAGGAAGGGATCTTGGTTGTCTCTGTACGCCTTAGTCAGTAAGCCTTTAACTGTTTGTATTGCTCTCTCTATCATGCCATTTGAACGAGGGTAATGTGGACTGGATGTTGTCAAAGTAATATCATATCTTTTCGCAAATTTATGAAATTCGCTCGAATTAAATGGTGGTCCATTGTCAGAGAATATATCGTTTGGAATACCATTTATAGCAAATATATTCTTTAGAGCCGATATTACACTGACTGCGGTTTTACTTTGCAGCTTATTCACGATAGTAAATTTGCTAAAATAATCAATTACAACTAGGAACTCCTGAGTACCCATAGTCTTAAAATCAATGCCAATTTTTTCCCAAGGTCGCATTGGAATGTCATGGCTTGATAGTGGTTCTCTGGGATTGTTTCGAGAATACATTTGGCAAGTTTCACAATTTAGTACCATTTTCTCAATGTCTGAGGTGAGACCTGGCCAGTAAATGGCTTCTTCGGCACGCTTTTTGCACGATACTACTCCTTGATGAGATTGATGTATTAGGTTCAAGAATTCGTTTCGTAAACACGTTGGGATTATCAATCTTTTCTTGAAAAACAAAACATCTTTATACAAGAAAATTTCGTCTTTAATGTGCCAAAATTGTTTAACATCAACTGTAGTATTATTTTTGTGTTGTGTCCATCCATTCAGTACGTAAAACTTTATTTTTCGAAGAGTTTGATCGTTATCAATTGCAGTTTTTAGTCGTTGTTCATTTTCTTTGGATGTAGAAATAACAGAATACACTCGCAAATTTGTATCCAGATAGTCCGTATCTAACGTTTCCTTCAATGGATCTCTGCTAAGTGTATCTGGAATTTGAAGTTTCTTCCCAGGCACATATTCTAAAATAAAATGATATTTAAACAAACGTAAGGCAAGTCTTTGAAGTCTTGGCGACAATTCATCCAAAGGTTTTTTAAGTAAACCCAATAACGGTCGGTGATCCGTCTCTATTTTAAATTGTCGACCATAGTAATAGTGATATCGTTCACAACCGTAAACAATCGCTAATAATTCCTTTTCAATGTGGTTATACCGTTGTTGAGAAGCCGTCAACGATACAGATGCAAATTCAATTGGCCCATTATTCTGAAATATTACAGCACCAATTCCAAATGGGCTAGCATCTACAGACAATACTACTTCTTCCTTAGGCTTATAATATGCTAATATAGTATTAGCAGAAACAAGTGATTTCAGCTTATTAAAGCACAATGTCTCTTGCTCTGTCCATTGCCACGGAGTCTTGTTACTTAACAAGTTTCGGAGTGTAGCAGTTTCTGTCGATAGATTAGGGATAAATTTTGCAAGATATGTAATCATGCCAAGAAAACGTTGCAAGTCTTTCTTATTTTGAGGTGGTTTCATTTCACGAATAGCGCTGACTTTGTTTTCATCTGGTGATATGCCATCACCACTAATTATATGCCCTAAAAATTTAACCTTCGATACACAAAATTTTGACTTTTCAAAGTTTAAGGTTAAGCCACTATTCAAAATCTTTGCTAAGACATTATTTAGGTTTTTATTATGTGCTTCAATTGTGTTTCCAAACACAAGAATATCATCAAAATACGTGACACAACCCTCAGTTCCATTTAATGTATCGAACATGAACCTCTGAAATATTTCTGGCGCCGACGATATACCGAATGGTAGTCGAAGGAAACGATATCTTCCGAAACATGTAGCTATGGTGCACAAATGCGAGCTATCATGATCTAACGGTATTTGTAAAAATGCGGATGATGCATCCAGTAGAGTAAAATATTTCGCGCCAGCCAATTCTGCGAAAAGAGTATCAGCAGTGGGAATATGAAAATTTTCTCGTTTTACATATTTATTTAATGCACGGGGATCCATACAAATCCGTATATCCCCATTAGATTTTTGGAGCTAACACAATAGGATGAACCCAATCTGTTGGTTTTGTTATAGGCTCGATAATCTTTTCTCGAACCATTGTATCCAACTTTGATTTAACTTTATCTTTAAGTGAAATAGGAATTTTTCGCGCAGCGCTTACTACCGGTACGGCGTCCTCGCTAAGTGAGATTTTATACTGTTTATTTACTCTACCAATTCCCGAAAAGCTGATTTATACTTTTCGAGTATATCCTGACACACAATCTTCTGATCATCTTGTACAAGCTCTACAACATTGTTCGGCTCACAAGATTTACTAATAATTCCTAATTTGTTGGCACCATCAAGTCCAAGTAGAGGACTAGAATGTTGGTAATTTACAACATAAAATAAAAGCACTTTAACCGTATTCTTAAATTTGCATTTTAACGATATTTTGCCAATTACGTCCATTTTATGTCCAGAATACGAAGATAAAGTTGATGATACTTTTACAAAATTTTTAAAATCGCAATTTAGTTTTCGAAAATCACTAACATTCAAAATGTTAACTTGACTCCCTGTATCAATTTTCATCTTTATTTTGTGACCAAGTATATCTACAACCTCGTACCATTCTACTGTGTCAATACTTTTAATCGAATTTGAAATTGTCCATACTATTTGAGAATAATCATTGTCATTATTCTGTTGACATTGACAGGACTCACAATCAGAATCTAAATCCACTTCATGGACTTTAGATTTAAAATTCCTGCAAAATTTACGAAAATGTCCTTTCCGCTTGCATTTGCTGCAGTATTTATTAAAAGCACCTACCTGTGGGATGTTCATAACCACATCTTGTACAGACAAGCCTAGAATTATTTCTATTGTCTGTTGTGCGTTCAACGTTACCTCCCTGCTTATTGCTCCTAAAGCTCATTCCGGATGATCCAGCTTCATTAAATTTCATTTTATTCTTCACATGGTTCACCAAATTCACATTTACCGTGTCCTTCGCAATGACCTTTTGCGTTTCCACGCTGCATTCCATTGACCTGCATATCTGTATAGCTTCGTTGAGCTGTAGATTTGGATTTTGAAGAAGCTTATCTTGTATTCGAGGGTCCCGAATACCTAAAACGATTCGATCACGGATTAATACATCTTGTTCCTTGAATTCACAAGTGGATGCAAGCTTGCGAAGCGATGTTATGAATTGGTCCACCGTTTCTTCCTGCTGTTGGTCTCTCTTAAAGAATTTATAGTGTTCATACACTAGATTTTTGATTGGATTGCAGTATTGATCAAATTTTTCAAGGACAGTCTGCAACTTATCCTTATTTTCGCCTTCATTATATTCAAATGTATTGTACACCTGCAGCCCTTCATCCCCTAGCATATTTAAAAGAATCGCAATTTTTACACCATCGCTCTTGTTCGATTTATCACTGGCTAGCAGGTACAAGTTGAATTTCTGCTTCCACAACCGCCATTTTCCAGCAACATCACCAGTGAAGTGAAATTCATTTGGGGGTCTGCTATGTTCACTCATTTTCCTTCAGTTTCACCAAACGCTTCTAATTAACGTTTCACAGCACTTCAGCGCGCTTTACCAGCTGCCACCATGTTACGTTTTTGAATATAATATTTAACTAATTAAAACACTGAAGTGCTTTTTACAACTGACATATATTTTTTCAGATCTATAATAACAACAACCGTTTCCAGGCAACAATATACAAGTATACATACATAACAATTAAAACCTCTTAAAATTGCAAAAACAAATTTGCAGTGTTTTTAATGCACATGAATATAAAAATTACTATGAAAAAGCATTTAAAAATTAAACCAAAATATGCTTCATGACTATTAATTTGATGAGAAAAGAAAGCTGGTGTAAAACCGTGTCCACCTTATGCCTTATGTGGACATGACCATCGGCAGATACCAATCGGCTTCTGGTGCCGCGATATGCCGATCGGCTTGCCAACTGAAATCACTAAGGTGTCGATCCGCTTCAAAGAAAGCCACGCGGGCTGGAGAACTGAGGACGTGCCTACAGGCCTTGTGCGCCTTTATTTGCTATTTAGAATAAGGGGAAAAAAGGGAGTGGACAAACCCGAAAGCAGCGTCTACATCGAGAGCAATGTTTTTCTTCACTAATTATTACAAAAAGTTATTTGCCACATTTTGCCAGTGAATGCCATCGAGATTGTTACCGATGTACAAAATTTTGTGCCAACCGCTGGAGGATTTTATATGTCAGATTCGGGGAAATTGTGCTGAAAATGGCGCGTACATATAAAATACGTTTCTTAACTATGTGAAAGAGTTTTTGTATTTTTATTTTAACTCTTTGTGGGGTGCAAAGTTAACTTTAAAATACACAGAAAAAAAATATTTCGAGAGTTTAATATATAAAAAGATAATTAATGTATATAGGTTAATTTTGACCTTAAAACTATACAATACATCTTAAAAACTTAAACCTTAATGAAGGATTGACAGATTGACTAGTTGTAGACTGTAAACAATCCCTCAATGCACTGGCACGAGACTACACGGTGTCTCTGATTTGGGTGCCGGGACATGAGGATATAAAGGGCAATGTAATAGCCGATGAACTAGCCAATTACTAAGAATTAGAATTACTAACAATTCCGCAACAAGGGAGATCTGCACCTGGTTAGATAAAGAAAGTACAAAGAAATGGAAGTCGACTGAAAGCCAACTCCATACCAAAACGCTGATAGGGAATGGGGATGTTAGTTTCTCTGATAACCTACTCAGGTGCAGTAAGAAAGAAGTTAGAACCATTACTGGGTTGGTAACTGGATACTGTCCCCTGAAAAAGCATCTATACAACACAGGCCGGGTAAGCGAACCGTGGTGTAGAAGATGCGAACTACAGGAGGAAACGGGTTTACATGTAATCTGCACATGTGAGGAACTGAAGGTGCCCCCCACTGGGCAAGATACTGGGCTTTATAGAGAACACCAAGCTGCTTGAGTGGAAATAACGATAGTACAATGAGTACCTAGCTCAGGTGCCCGGACATTAAGTGCCCACCCTAACTTTAATGAATGAATGAAATGAATGAATGAAGGATTGACAAAAACCTGACTCAAATTATATTTGTGACACAGGTCTGATATTTGCTCCACCTATATTTTGTTAATGTTTTTTTCTCTCTACCGTGTCCACAGGAATAGGCTTAATTACGTTTACGGAAATTGAAATCTTATCTGATTGGTCCATGTGATCAAGGACTGTGGTGAAACTGCATGTTGGGACAGACCTTATATTTCTTAACGAATTCTTATTTTCTAAACTCTTTTATAAATTATATCTACTATACTTTTATTACATCCATTAAGATCTGCCACCTGATATATTGCTATAGAAATAGGTGTATTGAATATAATTAAGAGTCCGTTAAAACAGGTTTCGACGTCTGATAAAGGAAAACATGGACAAAGACAAAGAAATCAGGATCAACCTCAAGACCATCAACAACCAGAATGATTAATGATCCGAAGAAAACAACAGGGAGAGAAAGAATAAGAGACAATATGACCATCTCTGATTTCTTTAGCATCTATATGCAAGACCGAAGGAAAAAAAAAGAAGAAATGCGACAATTGAGGGTGGACATACTTGAAGAGATAGACAGATTGAGGGTGGAAATGACAGAAGAAATAAGAAGTATGACATGGAAAAAAAACAGGACGAAATTAGAAAAGAAATGGTTGATCAAAGAGAAGAACTGGTTACAATGATAAATGACACAAGGGATTGAGGAGATAGAAACGAAATAAATAAACAAATACAATGGGCCAGGCAGGAAATGAGCAGGCAAAAACGGTAAAGATAGAGCTAGCAGTAATCACAATCAGTAGTCCACCTTTAGAGACAGTTGCAAAATTTTGGAATGATCAAAAACTAAATCCCATTAAATATATACAAAATAGAGATATATTTAAATAATGATTTTAATAATGTAAGGGTCATTGAATTGTAAAAAAAACATATTGAAAGGGGAGGCAGAAATCTGGTTTGATGTAATTGAGGGGAGGATTAATGAATTTCAGGATTTTATTTCTAAAGCAATTTTGAAGCGACATCGAACAAGATGAGATATGAGAAACCGCTTTAAAAATCGTGTTGTAAGCGGTCATTATTTCGGTTTTTATTCGGGTATCCTAATTCTAAAGGTATCCTAAATCTGACCGCATTTCTAACCATATTTATCCGGTATCATAGTTCTAACCAAGTATATCCTTGCCGTATTGCTATGATTGCTATTCCTAACCTATTTGAATTACTGTCAGACTTTCGGTGGCCGTTTAGTGACCGTATTGAGGCCGTATTTAACCCTATTTAAATACGGTCTCAATAACGGTCACGGGTTTCAAACTTTGAGGAATATATTGTAATTATGCCTGTTAATTCGAGCGGATCGAGTAGTTCGTCCGACTGCAATATGTTCCAGCACAGCGTTTCCCATATCGCAACATGGGGAGAGGTGCCTGGGGGCAATTAAAATTTTGTAAACCGTATTTTAGACCATATTTATCGGTATTTATTTACGGTTAAATACGGTCTCAATACGGTCAATAAATGGTCACCGAAAGTCTGACCGTAATTCAAATACGGTCATAAAAGGTACCTTGACCGTATTTAATATGGAGCGGTGCCAGAGGGCAGTTAAGATTTTGTAAACCGTTTTTCAGACCATATTTTTAAGTATTTATTTACGGTTAAATACCATCTCAATACGGTCAATAAACGGTCCCGAAAGTCTGACCGTAATTCAAATACGGTCATAAGAGGTACCTTGACCGTATTTAATGTGGAATTCCGACCACGGTCATGAGCGATTTTCATATATATACAAAATTGTTTGCGTGTGTAGCTTTTCTATATATGTCGAAATGAAATGCATTATCTCTAATCGTAATTAATAAAGCAAGAAGGTAAACTGTACTCAATTTTAACACAAACTACATAACAATCAACAAATTATCTCCAGAGGGTGAGTTCACTTACTAGATACGAAAAATTGTGATACAAATAGTTAACATTAATTCTGACATATAAAAACGTCAAAAAGACCAGCTATAATTTTAGTTTCTGAAACCTTGGCGGTATGGAAACGCCATAACAATATAGGTGTATGAAAATCACATAGTATTACAGCGAAAACATTATTTACATGTCTAACTTAAAATTTAAGGAATGAAGAAAATTTACTTATATCTTTTTATAAATAATTAAAAAAAAATGCTAATATAAGACTGGAGATAGTGGGTTATTTATTGCAGTTCCAAATGTCTGTAAAACTTATATTATTCAATCTAAAAACATTCTGTAGCATACATAGTTTTGTTACTAATTTATTCAAAAGTTTTATTTGCTAAAACCCGTAAGGATCAAAGCGATAGCAATTTAATAAGGTGCATTACAGAAATATTTTTATATGTATAATATTTCCTCTTCGTGTTTCAATTTGTGTCTGCTTCTGAAATTGAAATTATATAGAAAACTAAGTAACCGATTCCCAGTAGCCGAACTTTCCTTTTTCAGGAAATTTCTCCATCATTTGTCTATCTTTCCAATGCTATGTACAATACAAAGTCAGTTTAAAATTTAGTCGCGATTACTAAAGAATTTCCTTTTTTTTCTATTAGCACCAATTAAATTACAGGTTGTAAATAAGTACGCAACTCGTTTTGCCGGGATTACTAATTAGAATAAATTATACACTGGTTTCATTCCTTCCTATTACATATCACAACCATACGTGCGGAACTAGGAATGTTACTCGCCGACAATAAACGCAAAAATGTGGGACATTAAGATATTTTCCTATGCACTGAGTTTCCACGACAGTCGACGTTGTCGAAGAGTCCCTAATTAGGGATCATTAGCGCAGATATCACGCGAAAGGGATTTTTCATTCGCCGACACCAAATATGAACCTATAAAAGTTTTGCAATTTTAATTCGTATTTGGCATGATGCCGACAGGTCTGCCGTAATTATAGTACTGCGAACTGGGTGCTGCCTGAATCGTGATGGCGGCTATGCGATGATTATCAATTATTAGCATAATTTCAATACTAAAGTAGGCAGCTTAGTTATTTAACATTGCTAGGTAAGGGCAACAGGGAAAGTACATCATGCTGTGATATGATCGTCATTTTCATGGACATGATGAGAGTCTAAATAATGATAAAAATTCTTTTATTTACAACCTTCAATAATTTTATATAGCCTATAAATTGATAGTTCACTCTTAGGAAGAATATTCGTATATATAAGTATTTGGTTGTGGACTGATATTTTCCAAATTTGTTTCAATTATAACTATCCCTTTTCTGCCTATAAGCATATTTTAGCCAATACATTCTAGTGAAGTAGCGGTGGCTTATGCAGGTGGCCTCGTGCGCTTCAAAGTGATCGATTATCAAAAAAACTCCAAAATAAAAAGTATCTAATATTTTATTATGTATGTTCCAATAGCCAGCCGCCTTCTCCACCAATTTTACCAGTGTACCTCTATATACCGTCTGTGTAAATTATTGCAGAAGCAATTTACGTGTAAACGAACTGGTTGGCAAATGCGAGAAAATGCTAAACTTAATGAAAATGGTGTCAAGAGTTAAATGGGGTGCCGATTTCTCAGTACTGAAAAACATATATAAGATCTTTTTTGGATTATTATTATTATTTGTATATACACTACATGTAACGCTAACAATATGCGTAGGTGCAATGAAAACCACACCAATTGCTGTATTGCAAATTAAAGCCCTTTGAACCACCACTCCGCCTACGAAGACTATATATCGCTACTAAATACATTTGGAAACTAAGATTACAATACGGAGATCATCTATTAAAGAAAATTAATCACTTATCTTTACTAGATCTAACGGCAAAATATTGGCTTAAAAAGGAAACATCTATAATTGTTGAGAGCTTTCGATTTACTTCCAAATATGAAGATCGACTATATGTCTCTATGTCTGAAAATTTTGATTATTATACTTATATATTTAATGATTCCATTGAAATACCAGCATACTCTGGGCAAGTAGAGCATGATCGACAATTATTTTTATCTATTCTCAATAAACTCCCAAGAGCTCTTATTATTTTTACGGATGGTTCCAAGAATAAAGAGAAATGTGGGTGTGCCTTTTATGATTTTAGCAACCAATCATATAAAATGTTCTAATTAGATTCCAGCGCATCGATATTTACGGCCGAAGCAATTGCATTGTTGAAAGTATTAAAATATGGTAGTGATTCTGGAAATTCACATACAGCGATCATGACAGATTCCACAAGTGTCATATATGCAATACAAAAAAGAGATCCTATTTCAAAATTGCATCCAATAATTTTAGATATTATAAATATATTAATTGAATTAAGGTCAAGATCAGTCCAAACCGTTATATAGTGGGTAAAAAGTCATGTTAATATTGAACCAAATGAAATAGTTGATCGTTTAGTTAAGAAGAGTGGTACTGAAGGCATTATGTATACATTCATATTAAGTATGGGAAGTAATATCCATTACATATAAACGATCAAATATTACGTCGAAACTGGGACTCGTATTAGAGAAATAGTTATTCTCAACACATTACCCAATATACATATATACAGGCTTCGACAAAAAACAACTCTTGGTATATTTAATCTAATATAAACTGTTTACGCTACATTAAGTTTAGGCACGACAATATCCTGCGCACTTAGCTCGAATTAAAATCATAGACTCACTCCAATGTAGTAATTGGGTAATGAGAATTAAACATATATTTTTTGGATGGCAAAATCATACAAGTATAAATTAATCAATGCACTCATAAATTAGTTGAAGAACGTATTCCCTTACCATCCAGTATTATTAAATTACTTTACATGAATAGGAAAAGTGTTGATAACTTATTAATCTTAACGTTAATTAAACTGAATATTAAAATTTAAGGCGTGTATGTGGAATATATTCCCATCCTACTTACACCTATGTCGGTCCACCTATTATCCGTTGGCCGAATTTTTGTGTGTCTTACTGTTAGTCATCTCGATAGGTCCCGAGATGTGAAATGTGTGTCCCTTTCTTTACCTGATTAACTCCACATCTACATTAAATATAATTTTAGTCTTTTAACTGAGCGAATTCTGTATCAGAGTAACCTTTATCAAACATATGACAGAAATTGTTTGTTTTTTTCACATAAAATTAATAAATTAGAAATCTTTTACGAATAATCTACCAGTATTATACTACAAAAGTATTATATCTACAGCAATTTTAATTGTAGTCATTAAAACTGCGGCGTATGGGCTTAGTTCCGGTATATAGACGTCAAAAGAAAAAACTTTTAAAATTTAAATTACGTGAAGTACGATTTGCTCTTCAAATTACTTATTG
Organism: Protaetia brevitarsis; assembly: GCA_004143645.1. Lineage (NCBI taxonomy): Eukaryota > Metazoa > Arthropoda > Insecta > Coleoptera > Scarabaeidae > Protaetia > Protaetia brevitarsis. Next base: position 23,799 of record RXPK01001859.1, on the reverse strand, counting down.
CCAAAATAATGTATATTGAAAAACGTACATTTGTATTTTACGGGATTCATTCTTTGTTTGAATATAATATATAAACATAAACATAATATAATAACAATTATTATCAAATGAGTTTCTTAATGGACGATATAAATTAAAAAACGCGAATTCAAAACTTTAAGTCATAAGTATTAACAAAATGGCAGCAATGAAATTACAAATACATGTACTTACTCGCTCGTCAATCGAGAAACTCCTTCTTCCAAAGCTAAATAGTCGCATACATATAAAATTCTACAGCTGCGTGCGCTGCAACGCACAAAGATCATAGAAGAACTCCTCAAAGAAGGACATTGAACAACATGAGCAAATAAAAATATATTAAGGAGTGAAAACAATTTCAACTGAACATTTAAGTAACTAAATTAAACAATTAACTCAAAAAACTAAACCTTATTTAAAAATAAAACATTAATTTCTGAGATAAATTTCTCGAAACATTGACAAAAACAGATCGTAGTAAAATATGATCACTGAATTTACGAAAACCGGGATGCCAGGCCACAGCAGTATATAATGTAATTTTCAAATCAAAATATATTCGACGTCATTGCCCTAATAAATTACATGTAGGCATTATATTGCCGGTCCTTTTTCTTTTAAACAAATAATAAGTATAAAAATTACATAATAGATCAAAACTCACAATAAATCCTAATTATAGGTCCTTCCACGGACAAAAAAAAACATTCATTGAATTCCAGGGAACCTTCCAAATCGTCGGGGGGGTCCATACAACTACGAGGGGGTTGTTTGGGGTAAACAAGGACGCGTGCCCGCCCTCAGAAGGCGTTGGCAACGTGTCACAGTAGTAACAATCGGAACAGTTCTACAATAATGCGTTTAGAGTTCGTACGACGCATATGCTCGGTTAGATGATGTGAAAAGTCCATACAACACATATAAGGAACACTTTCAAAACACAGCTTGGAGGTGTTTCCTTCTGCTTCCGGGAGTTCCACGGCGAGGACACCAAATAAGAGCAGCTGCCGCCAGCACGGGTCGAATTATCTGTGGAGGCGGAGACACGATTTTTGCTGAATGCAAAAGTGGAAGAGGTCAAATACAGATGAGGCCGGAAACGAATTTGAAACTGTTATTGTGTTAGTAAACTCACAGGGCTTATATTCGGTACCCTTCAAATTCTGTGACCTAATGTATCAGCGCAATCGGAAAGATAATATGCGAATGCTGTAATAAACCGGTCATAAGTAGATCTAAGATAATTATGAGAAGATATACGTAGAAATAGAATATATACGATAATTATGAGAAGATATACGTACAGGTCACTTACGAGAGTTGGCGAAATTACTTCGTTAATAGAAGCACCGTCCCTTGGTTGACCAAATACTACAGTAATATAATTTTTTTCATGTTCAGTTAAAGATAACTTCCGTATAGTCGATTCCTTAGTTTTGCAAACAGTTGGAAGTTGCCAATTTTATAATAACAGCAATTGTAAACTAATCTAAAGATTGCAATTATCATAACTTCATTTTTAAAAATAATATAAAATTCCTAAGCCCACCAAAGTGCTTATTTCAGAAATTTAAGTAATGTTGGAGGTTACGTGCTGGAAAAATTTGATTTATGATTTTTGATTTGATGATATGAACTAAGCGAGTTTCTTTTTCAAATCACCAAATCACACTAAAAAATGTTTGGTAAAATTCCTGTATGAAATGTGTGCCCCTAAAACCCTACATGTATTTTACTTTTAGAGGTAATGCTTCTAACTATAGGTAATTTTTCTAAGGTCTTTTCACGTAGCCTGGAATATTCATAGTGAAATTTCGAAATGTGGGTAACTTTTCCCAGATTTTTTCATGTAGTGTAGAATACTCATAAGTAGAATTTCTAAGGTCGTGATAATTTCCATAGAAGTTTAACTTGTTTCTTATCGTTTTCTTAACGAAAAAGAAAATATCGTCGAAATGAAAGTGCCCTGGTAGAAAGCATCTAATTTAGAAATGCATCAAAACAAACAAAATATGAAAATTTCTAATGTTTTCCCCAAAAACCACGGTACGTGCGTTGGCTGTTGCCCCTCCACATATTTAGCTGCACAAAAAAAAATTGGTAAAGTGCCAGCACGATTTTGGGACAATTTTGTGGCCCTAAAAAGTATTTTACTTTTAGAAGTAATATTTCTAACTGTAAGTAATTTTTCGAATGGTTATTCACGTAATCTGGAGTATTCATAGTAAAATTTCGAAATGTGGGTAACTTATCCAAGATTTTTGCATATAGTCTAGAATACTCACAAGTAAAATTTCTAAAGTAAAATTACAAGGAAACGTTTAGTATTTCTGATTTTTTTCCTAACAAAAAGGAAAATATCGTCGAAATGAAAATGTCCTGGTAGAATATATTTAATTAGAATTTACGGCATAAAAGACAAGTAAAATATGAAAATTTCTAACGCTTACCCAAAACCACTGCACATCAGATACCCGTTACCTCTCCATATTGGCGGTTAATCCGCAAAATCACTTAACCTTCGAGCGGCTTGATACGTTTGCTCTGCCAAAATTTGCATCTAATCTGAGAAATTTTCCCTGTATAAAAATTTTTTTTGTAATGATTTAAAATGAATTTTGATCGCAGCATATATTTACTTATTGTTTATTATTATTATCATTTTAACACTGTCAAAAACGTACACACAAAAAATTGTTGGTAAAATTTCTGTACGCTTTTGGGGCAATTTTGTGCGCCTAAAACCGAATTAGAATTTAATACATAAAAGACAAACAAACTTTGAATATTTCTAGTGCTTACCCAAAATCACTTACCCGTTGTCTCTCCACATTGGCGGTTCATCGCCAAAAAAAAAACAAGGGCCACCGTATGCAATCGGGCAATTGTTATGATAACAGTTCCTAAGAAATATTTATCTGGCAAGTAATAGGTAGATATTTGATAACTATATCTGCCATGTAGAAAACTTATATATTGAGTATTGAAAGTTAGTGTAGTGAAATAGGAGAACCACTATCTTCACGGCAATTTCTGTACTTGTAGAATGTGTTTAACGTATTTGCTACCATAAGCCAAAAGACTTTGCTATTATATGTTTAAAACATCATGACATGATGATTTACAGTTTTGTAATACAATTTTGACGTAAATCTACTACTACTTCATCTGTAACTGCATCAACTTTGTATAAAATAAGTAGTTTCTTTAAGAAAATCGTAAGTACTTGATATACAGGGTTATTATTGTATAGCACTTTTAAAAAAAAAAAGGGGTAAAAGATATACATGAGCAATGGCTATATACAAAAAATTACGGTTCTATGTGCATGTTGTAATTTTCCAAATTTTAGGGCCCAAAATGTAGTTAAAGACGGCCCACATCTGTGTTTACCATTTGTATACACATAAATCTGATAGGAAATGAATTTCAACCATCTGTAAGTAAACATCGAAAAAATTAAATGCTAGGCATAGTGAATTCATTGAAAGCAGATATTATTTACACAAGATTTAAACTGAGATAAGACGGAAGCACCAATAAACTTATTATGTTTGCAATAAAACTAATGTTATGTATGATTGTTAACTTTATGTAGCGTGTTTCAAATCTATACGCTGCCATTGCAAACGCATGCATCCACTGCGAATAGTAAGTACATACTAAATGTAATCCCAACGTTCAAAGTGTAGCGACGACCGATGGTTCACCGGTATGCTAAATGAGTCAGGGACGGACTCCAATAAAGAAAAATCATTTTCTCGATACTCCGTGTACTTAGAATCGTAATTTTTTGTGTATAGGCATTGCCCATGTATATCTTTTACCCCTTTTTTTAAAACGTGCTATACAATAATAACCCCGTATATCCAAAAATATTGTTTTGCTGTTAAGGTAATTTATTTGAATAAAAGATATTATTCTTAACTCTAAATTTTCCAAATTGTAAGAAATGTTGAGTTTTCCTGAGAGATATTAATATTTTTCTAAGTAATATTACAATGTCAAGTTGTTTCAAAAATTCCATGTTCAAATTGTAGCATAGTGCGTAACAGACTTTAAAACATTAAAAGAACAACAAACTTTCTAATATGAATTAATATCTACAATCCGTATAATAGTTCTAAAATAACAAGAAAACAGAAGCACGTATGGCCGAATTCCATGTCATTTCAGCCTACGTCTGACTTGAACCAGAATATTCTAAGTTAACACCTGCGCGTCTTGCTTATTTCCTTATCACTTAAAGATTATTATATTTATGACTGTAATTTTCCAAATTGTAAGAAGTTTTAAGTTTTTCCTAAGAGATAAAAAAAGAAGGAGAAAGAATGATAAGAAGAAGTTCTAAGTAGTGTCCAGCAGTGAGAATTGTTTATGATAAATTAGAGTTTTGAAACTTCGACAAAGCAAAATTAATATCTGCATATCCGTACGTATAGAAACCAGTTGTACATACCGAAAGATGCAATATCAAATGCAAGATGTCCTTTAAAAAAATCATCGATGACGTCATATCGTCGCAATGATAACAAATATGATTGTTCGGATAATGCCAAAAGTTTTCTAAAGTAGTTTCTAAAACCCTAAGTTAGGTACGTGTTTCAGCGATTTTCAATATAATTACAAATAAAGAAATACGAATTTTATGCGTCACTTTACAACCGACTTTGTAAATTGACATATACTTAAACAAATATTTTTTGTTACTGTTGAGGTAATTTACTTGAATCAAAGATGTTATTCTTTAATAGAAAAAAAAAAACGGCAATCTTAAGCAGATACGTCATCTTTATGAATCCATAATTCAATCAGTTACGTTTCGACCAATACATCGGCTTTCTTCAGACTACAATCATTAAATTTAAATTGTTAGGAGAAATTATAACATTTTCATTTTCATTCAATACGGAAAATTATCAAAAAAAGTGATTTTTACAAGAAAAATTACCTAATTTTTTCAGTGTGTATTCTTGTAAGGTTACTGTTTTACATGAGGTGGCAGTACAAACAAAACGACCTGTGGCAATAAACTCAACATCTGTGTCTTGGCAAAAATTACACCATCAAATTACGACACAAAGATTTAACATAATACATGCATACATCATCCGGTATACTAACAATACGGACAATATGCTTGAACAGTCAGTACAAAGATGAGCGCTTTTATGCTTTCCAACCACAAAAAAGACATTCGGTATTCGCAGTAAGTAATGCAGACATCAAAACCTTTCGTCGGCTGCCGATCACAAAAACCGCAATTGTAAAAATTCTTTATTTCCTTTCGAAAAGGAACACATGTTACAAAGCCATTCTCCCACATCCGGACATTTCGCAAAACCTTTCTTTCCTGTACATATACTGAGACATGAAAATGGTTATAGGCTAAAACGGGAGCGCTGCTTTCTGAAATTGCTACAATGCAGTATTACATTACAAAAACGGACCACCGACAGGAAGTACTGAAACGAAAGGAACGTATTTGTTATGTACGATTCTAAAGTGTGTGACGTTATTGTGAAAAGACGAACGTAATAAAATTGTAGTTGTCGCTTCTTGTATAGTTCACAAAACCTAAGAGCGATTACATAAAATCTATCAGCACCTTCACATAATGACATGTAATTAGTGAGCCGCTGTTAATTTCTTATGGAAGGAAGAGGTGTTGTAGGTAGAGGCATTTGACTTATTTCATTTTAAATAGGAATGTAAATGACTTATGCTCTATTTCATAAACGCTTGTTAAATTTTAGCTCAGATGCTAAATTTTAAGATAACGTTAATTTTTTTCACGAACGTTTGTTAAATTTAGCGTATTGTTAAACCATGTGTCAATTTAACAATAAGTAACAATCTCTGTAAATTTTAGCATTAATTTTAAAACTGACATACATACCTATATCATTTGTATGAGCTTTTGATTTAGCAATAAATATAATTTTAATAAGTATATATCTGCCATTATTGAAAATACTGATTATACACGCAACATTTTATTTGAGGATGCTCTCTGAATCTAGTTTGGAAGATGATATTATGGAATATGCTTTTCTAATGGTAAAGCGTCCCCGAATTTTCAGAGATAGAATAAATCCATTTGACTTATATAGGTTTAATAAAACCACGGTTAAGTTTCTATATAAAAATATTGGCACTAATTTAAAAATATTTCACAGATTCATGCCATTTCCGATCGTCACTATTACTTTGATTTCCATTTTGGATTTGGATTCTACTGTAATTTTTTCCACCACAGGTGTACACTTAAAATTCTTGACATTCTTCTTGTTTGCTGCACGTTTTAGTAAAAAGAAGCACTCAACTCAGAGTGCTTGTTTTTACTAATGAAGGCACTATCACCACTGTTACTCTTGACATCCATATCTAGCAATTTTGGCCTAATAATTTCAGTACTTCTTGGTACAACTACTCTCAATACTCATTATCATAGGGTTGAAATCGTCTGTTAAACCAGCAAGGAGTATCGCACCCAGCCAATTTCATAATCAATGTTGCAAGCTGACAGTTTGCTAGCTGTTCCGATTATTTCTTCCACATATGCCGATTGATCCAGATCTATACCATCTGCATGTTGTATTATGCGAATACCGATACAACTTTTTGCCTCTCCCATATCTTTCATCCTAAATTGCGAAGTTAACATTTTCATTAAATCTTGCAATTCATGCGAATTTTTCCAAAAAAAGTTATATGTCATCTACGTATATGGCGAGTATCAAATCTTTGTTGGTATTGAAATATACGCAAGGGTCCATCTTTGATTTGCGTAATCCGAATGATTTCATTGTAATTTCCAATTTGACGTTCTAAACCCTACCGGACTGCTTCAATCCATATGTGACAGGATGCAACTTACATACGCGGTTGGTTCCATCATGAAAACCCTCTGGTTGTTCTAAGTATAGTTCCTCTTCAAGCTCACCTTGGAGAAACGCAGTAACTGCATCCATCTGATGGATTCTCGAGTCATTTTTAACGGCTAAGGCATTAAGCAACGAATCGATGTGTGCCTTACTACAGGAGAGTAAGTTTCGTTATAGTCAATTCCAAATTTTTGAGAGCAACCTTTCAGGGCCAGTCGTGCCCTTTGCCCTTTTGGTTTTGAAAACCCATTTAGACTTGATTGCTTTCCTGTCCTTTTCAATCACTTGATCATTTTTGATGCTATGCAGTCACTCAGTTGATTCATTGCCAAATAATTTTCCCTGGCAAAGCTCCATGTGTGGTAGTTCTCAACCCTTTTTAGCTTTTCGATATCAAGCTCGTTTTTTTGCCATTTTGCTCTTCACGTGTGTTCACTTTGTAGAGTTGGTAACAACGAATGTTACAACCACGAATGCAACAAATGCAATGTTATTTTAGCTTATTACACTGCTTTGGGTGTACTGGGCCCTTAACCTGTTTGAAGGGTATTAATGGGAGATAGTTCAATATCTACTTTAGTAAATGTTTAATAACACTAATTTTAATGTATCGTTAATATCATGTTAATACAAAGTTACAAAAGGAGCGCTTGACATATATACATCGAACTCTCTATAACAACGAATACGGTACGAATAAAAACATTGCACTTATATATAGCAAAGAGAAAAAAGAAATTGGTAATACATTTTTCTAACAATTAATACGCTGCCAAAATCTCATATTCAAATTTATAAAACGTTAAATTTAGCACTATGTTAACTAATCAAGGATTTAACATACGTTCATGAAACAGAGCATTAATTTAATAGGCACTTCGCATGCAAAAAAAAGGGAAGACATTAAAAATTTGGAGCTTTTAATATTTTTCTTCTTCTGAGCATTACTTTATAAATATTTAGATACTTGCAATATAATTCATAGCTGATTTTAATATGTAGTAGATATCAATACGTTTTAAAATCGTCCAAATGTAAAATAAATAAAAGCCACTAAAAAATAAAACATGGACCACTATCTCAAGAGATTTATTTATTTTATACTTACATACACCTGAAATCCTAATAAGATTTTTAGTAAATGTAATTAATAAAATTGAAATTAAATTGTTAAACAATTCCCCTAAATTATAGGTATAATAACTTATAACTAATAACAGTAATCGTTATAAAAGATATTCCAAAATGAAGGATATGATGTCTCAGTCGGCACTAAAAGCTGCATAAACTGATGAAGACCACAGTTTTATATGAGTTTTATAAACCCTCTATTTGCAAATATGTAAATGATAATCAAATGCGTTCTTCAGTAAGAAATCGTCCAACAGTCGTCAGAATTATTTCAAAATTTGTTTTTGTTATTTTTAAAAAATAACATTATATTAAATATCATTAACCTAATCATTTAACGCGTATTAATGTATTAATAATTTAAAAAAAGGAAATAAATAAGAATTAAATTTAGTCCAGTTACAAACCTTTTTAATAGATACCAGACTGCTGTCTGCTGTCAAAAGTTAAAACATCAAGGTTGCTTAAAAACCACGTTGTGAATTGTGTTTGTGTTAGTTGAATTAACTAAAAATACATACGAAATTGTAAGTAAACTTTTTCTTAATAAATACGAGTTATGCTTCGGTTGTTAATTTGGGTGTATCATGTAAAATAAGTTGAAATAATAACATATTGCCGTTTTAGGTTAGATCAATGAATATGTCGGTGTAGCTCAAATAATTAGCACTTTTAAGGGTTGCTATACTTAAACTATTATTTTGATTAAACTAAAATGCAGGAAACACACTGTATAATAAATGTAATCTATAGTTATTTTTCACTGAACAATTTTTGAGAACTATATGATTAAACCGGGCCTGTTTATGCTGGCGCGCCATCTTGTATCGATTAGCTCGACTACACCTACCCAAGGCCGGATACCGTTTACAGACTATAAGGAATATTTAAATCAGTAAATTAAATGTTATTATTTGTATGTCCTTTTTTCTCTTCCGATTACATGCGATGGAATATGCAGAAAATAACGATAGCTGAACGTAACCGTAGGCTGTACGTTGGATGATTACATTAATACGGATTTTTTTTTTCCGATCGTTCGGAAACGTTAAATTCAGAAATTGTAGGCTCCACACTAGTTCAGCTTATTATTAGGGCGATTTACCAGTGCTCAGTGCCTCAGATATCAGATTGAAAATTACCATTTAGGATCATTCTAAATCGCTGCGCCGTGATTCCATGTTATTAATAGTGATTTTTCGTAAAGTTCGGTTTGTATGTAAATTTGCGGAACTGCGCGGCTTTTACTGGTTCCTTGTTTTCAGTTTTGCAACAACATTGTAGGAATTTAAAATTGCGTCGGCGAAAGAAATAGAAACTCAAGGAATTAAAAGAAAAAAAAAATGTTAAAATTGCTTATTTATTTCATTTTAGCAGTAGATCGCTCACCAATGATTTTATAAAATAATGTATTAGAAGTATTCATTAAAAAATATAGTCCTTAAACCAACGTTTTTTTGTTACAGGGACTATGCCTCCTAAAAAAGTTCAGGAACCGGAGAGGAAACCACTGATAGGAAGAGTTGGCACCAATTTAAGGTTGGGAATTGTCGGTATACCGAATGTAGGAAAATCAACATTCTTCAACGTCATTACGAAGAGTGCAGTGGCAGCTGAAAATTTTCCGTTCTGCACGATTGATCCTAATGAAAATAAGTATTTTTTTTATTATATTTCTTGTTTTATAAACTATAATGTACAAGGCGTTCCAAAATATTTCTAGCGCTTTTATGTTTTAAAGCCAATAGTTTTTAAATATCGTTAAATTAGTTTATATTAATAAGGCTAATACTCACACGTAATCTAAACAAAAGTCACCTATAAAAAAGTGTTTAAGTCCAAAATAAAGTAAAAAAATAAAATTATATGCATTCGTACACCGATATAGTGTAAGTGCAATGGTAACTATTTTTGGTGCCTGTTTCCTGATAATTTTTGTGAAACTTTTCACAAAATAATCAGGATGCGAAATACCATCTTCGGCAATACACGTGAATAGAAAATTTAAGCATCACGCACGCTAAAGAAAGCCATACATTTAACGTATGTACGTTGATGAATGCCGTAAATCAGTTGATAAAGCTGTTTTTAAATAATTTTTTTAAGTCTGCTATTTTTATATAGGTGTACAGTATGAGTACATTTCAATTTGTGTTTTTAATTTATTTTTTTTCTCTGTACAGGTGTTCCATCAAAGACTGGATCTATTTATAGCTTTATCTTTTGTTTTAAATACATAAAATTTGTAGAATTCAACGCTACATAACTTAAAAATATTTCTGACTATACAGAGTGTCAAGAAGCAGACAAACTCTTATTCTCTTTATTTACTATATTCTATTACGTTGTTTTAGTTTTTAAAAAAATGGTTCCGCTGCAAAAGAATTAGTTCGCATCTAACTTGAGACCGCACATACGTATCACAAGGAGTCATTTAATACAGAACCGTATCGAAATCACTAGTAGCGTGATTTTTAAATTAATATTATCGAGAATTTTAGTACCATGCATACTTGGTTGCAAACTATACATATTTTCTAAATTTATTTCTTATTGAAGAAGGTATTTAATTTTCATTCACATTTTTGCAAATAGAGAAGGGTTTATAAAACTGTGGTCTTCATCATTTTGCTTGTCAAAAAATGCAGCCTTTAGTGTCAACATATATACAGCATATAAACTACATCCATACGAATTAGTCAAATGGTTATATTAAAGTAAAAATAAAGACCTACATTTTGGTCACAAAAAAATATACTGTTGAAATATAGCTAGTCTAGTTAGTACTCACTTATGCTGTAAGGGCATTTAGCACAAAGATAAGCTCTGAGCTGTCGCTTGAACAAGGATCAACTCTAACATTAACGTCATCAGGGAGAAGTTTAAAATAAAACACCGATTGCAAAAATTACCAACTCTTTACTACATACTAGAATAACAATAAAACATTAACAAATATATAACAAAGAACATCAAATATAGTACATAATATAAACTTCATAAATTAAGTATTTATAATCCATAATTGGCTTATCATTCAAATGCAGCTTTTAATGAATAGTGGTTAATTTTTTTTTTAATATTTCGCTTCTACACAATTTTAAAACTATTGTTTAGCTATGTTAGCATATAACAAAGGAATTTGCGGATTAAATTCTGCCTAAAAGGTTAAAATAAACAAACGTAGTTAGAGAATCTTGTTAGGTTAGATTGTTAGTTTGAAGTTTGTTGTTAACGAATTTTACACTTGAAGAGATTAACATTTTTTTTCCGCAGGGAACTAATTATTGCGAGTAATATCATACAATAGCTTGTCCCGCTAATTAATTTTCTTCGCGATGCAAACAACAACTTTTTTTTAAATTATTCAACATCGACAGTTTTTTTTTTCACTAATAAGAATTATATATTTTCACATAATAGTCACACTGTATACAGACTCTTTTTGGAATAGCCAACAAACTTGAGATTCAAAGATTTCAATCCGCTCTAGATAGTAGTGGGGTAGGTGTATGCGCGTGTGTAATGATGTTTAACCAATCATTTGGAACAAGAAGTACCGATCTGTCATAATAGGAAAACGTAACTTATATTGAACTCGATTATATAAACGACTATGGATTGGTGTTTCTGCTTGTAAAAATGAATGTAATTATTTACTTTACTAATTAGCTTTTACAATTCAGTACTAACTGGTGTTTAACTAAATTTATTTATACTTTAAATTATAACATACAATTAGTATAATTATTAAGTGACAAAACTTAAAAATTGTTTAAAGAGCGTTTCAAAATGTCCACCATGAGCATTAATGCAAGCGTCACTCTTCGTTTCATGCTTATTCGAAGATATTGATTAGTTTGTTAGTGCAGTTATAACTCTGTACTGCCATTGATAATGGCATCTCTCAGTTCTTCTATGGTATGCTGCGGTTTCTATAGATCCTATTTTTTAGATAGTCAAACATGAAGTATCTAATGGGGTTAGATCAGGCGATCTTGGTGCCATCTTTGTGCTCCAACGACCTGTCAGCAAAAAAACTTGTTGGAGGATTGTGAGGTTTGTCGAGCATATATGTGCTGGAGCATTATCGTGCTGGAAATAACCTGCTTCCAGCTCATTTTCTTGTAAACTCTGCAATAAACAATTCCAACATTTGTTGGTAACGTTGGGCTGTTACAGTTTCCTCGAAGAAAATTAGTCCTATTATTCGTTGTCTGGACATAGCTAACCAACTACTCCAACTTTATCGGGATGCAATTGCGTTTCTCGAAATTCGTGTGGAATTTCTGCAGATCAGATACGATATAGTTTTGTGAATTGAATAGCCTGTTAGATGAAACCAGGTTCATCTGAGAAAAATGATTTTGTTTAGCAAGTCATCGTCCCTTAAATTGTTATTAAACCAGTGACAATATCCCAGTCCGCCTATCGTGAATCTAATGGTAATATTCCTGTACCGTAGAAACTTTATAGGTGAGAAATGTAACTTTCTTTTGACAGCTCGTTGCGCTGAAGTGTATGATAAGCCTGTAAAATTATAAAATGTAATAAACTATTTCACTTAATGTTAATATTGATTTTTTACCTGTTTGTTGAGCTAATTGACGCAATGGTTTAGTGGGACTCTGATCTAGACGAGTTCGTACATCCTCAATTTTGTTTTCTGTAAGAACTGTCTGACGACTAGATGACCTTTACGAACGCTTCCTGTTTCTCGAAAGCGGTACACAAGTCTATAAATCTGTCTGCTTAAAATCAAATCATCGAATTCTTCATCTGGAAACTGTACACGGAATTGTTGAATACGTAGATCTACAGAGTATATCCATGCCCCTTCATCATTCCGCTGTCCATTTCGGAAATAAGCTTCCAAAATGAATGTTTCGTGTTCTGGTGTGTAGGGCATTGTATCACTTTAACAGAAAAACGTTATATTGATTAGGTGTATGTTATGAAATAATTTGCTGTCTTACCACAGATAAATTCCCTTATTTTCTTACAGTATTCAGAGTATAAGATAAGATAAGTATAAGATAAATTATCAAAATATACTACAACACGAACGCCAATGGCGCTAAATGTCAAGAAAATTCATTGAATGTATGAAATTTGCATGTAGCTAACTTCGCTCATTAAATTGGTAATAAATATAGATACAATTTTCCGGAAAACAGTTTTTTTTATTACGACAATCATTTTGAATTTCATAGTATGCTTGGATGAGAATTCAACGCGCGTATGCAAAAGCTTCTACTTATCAGTAGGTACGTCACTTGAAGGAAATGTAATCTTTATCCTTTAAAATGTGGAGACTGCTTCTTTGAAAAACGCGAATATATGTATATTACATATTATATTGAATGGGTCTTCCACATACACACGTTTTTAATTGGTACAGACAAAGCATTAGAACTTTTATTTGAAACTTTTTTATCCATAATAGTAATAGAAATAGTGGTCAAAATAAAGTGTAAAATGTAGTATTTTTCTCAAATTGAATGCGACTCTAAACCAATAAATTCTTGATTATTTATGCAGCCGAAAATAGAGTACACTTAAATGTTAATGAAAAATGATTGGGGAACAATTCTGAATTACATATCGCTAGGTATAGAGTACTTGTAATTTCGGTTGCATAAGCAATCGACGATTTGTAGAGCTTAGATTCGCATTTCATTTGAAAAAGATGTTATCTACTAGTGGAGCTGGCAGATTATTTTATATAACTAGTTTGAAATTATTGCTGCACAACCTTTATGCGAACATCTATCTTTACACATCACATTTATAAATTGTCAAACATTCTAATTAATGTCATGCGTCAACGATGCCAAATAAGTATCCCACAGATTTTTACATTAAGGAAGGTTTAGATTTAGATGATTACACGTGTGACACGGAAGTTATTGCAAACAAGAAATACTTGAAATACGTTTCTGGAGTCAAAGTTGTAGATGATGAGTACGTACCTCCAATTTCCATAGATTGGTATCCTCGATGCAATTCTTACTACGGCTACACTGAAGATGTCGACGCCATTAATAGAGTTGATCATCTGCTAGCTGCGAAAAAGTTCCTAGAATCCTTTACGTCAATCAAAAAAGATGATAGAAATAACTTTGATCCTTACGACGAAACCGAGTCTCATTTAAAATACCTGCAGTCTAAACCGACAACGTTTATCATTCTCGGAAAACCTGGTATCGGAGAGCAGCAATTGGGAAAATTATTAGCCGATTACTGGAAATGTGTTTACATAGACCCAGAAACACTAGTGGAAGAAGAAATTAAATCCGGTAGTCGCGCTGGTCAATGCATAGAATTTAACTTGAGATGTGGTCGCGCTATTTCAATAGATGTCATCTTGAGATTGGCAGAGAAACGTGTTAATAGTAAGTCAGCGCAACATCGTGGATTTGTAATGTGTGGATTTCCCTTAATACGCAACGATATGTACCAAGATGATCCAGTCTCTTCCGAATCCGCTATATTTACCGTCCAAGAAATTTTTGAAGAAATTCTAGAGCCAATCGGTAAAACGTCTCAAATCATCCGAAATGTATCGAAGACTTCACATTTATCAGTTGCGACTGGTGAAGGTGAATATGAAGGCGATGAAGAACCGCAGATTGAAGTCGTACCAGAAGAAGGAAGAGCAATAATTGAGGAATTGCCAGCTGAGAGGCCGTCGATATTTTCTGTTGACATTGGATCTGCAGCGAGCGAAGTTTTTAAATCGACAGACATTAGTACCAATTACGCTGCTCAATTGAATTTCCTTTTTAGTCTCTGTAACGACCCGTTGGTTATCATATACATCATGTGTCAGAATTTTGATGTAGTCACCAAGCACGAACATTATAGGTATAGCCTGGAAAGGAATGAAATGATTGATTTAATGAAGAATTACGGTGAAGGTGTAGTCTACACTTTATACACTAAGACTCCTGGATTCGATAATGAAGACCTACCAGACGATTTATTCGAAACTCCAGATTATTCGTCGGGATTGTCCAGCTCAGATTTTAACTACCTTACATATCTACCGTGCAATTTTTCAGGAAACGTGCAAACGCAGTTGGAACAGTATAGATTCGAAGCGTTACCAACTATAGAGAAACACGTTCTTCTTCACAATCCCCAGTTCTTTATTAAAGTAGATGGCAGACTGTCCCCAAGCAAAATGTTCAACATTATAAAAGTCAAACTCAAAATATTACCTCTGCAGAGGGTTTTTATTCCAGAGAAACTAATTGAACCAATCATCCCAACAGGTGCCGAGGATGAAGTTTTAGAAGACATCGACTACGAAAGCAAAACACCAGAGGAATGTTTCGATATATTAAAGTATAAAAAAGTCGTTAGTCCCATGTTTAAGCTGCGCTGGTCGAGGTGGGGATCGATTTGTCCCGTCGCCATGAAAGAAGGAACCTATGCTACGGGCAAACCCAATTTCGCTGTGAAATTTCTCAATCATGTGTATTTCTTATCAGACGAATTTGCTTTCACAAACTTCGTAAGGAATCCACGCCCTTATTTACTACCTCCTTTTCCCAGATCAATGTGCAAAATTATGATAATCGGGCCAAAAGCGTCTGGAAAAACAGCAGTTGCAAAATGTCTAGGTCTATTGTTGAATGGTAAGGTATTAGAAGCGACTGAATTACAATCGGAGTACATGAAACGAATCGAAAAAGAATATCTAGAAAAACTAAGAACCGATGCCATTAACGAAGCGGTTCAAATCTTAAGTGAGAAGCGCCAGTGGCAGTACGAAGCAGCCGAGAAGACCCGAATTGTAAATCAACAAAAGTGGCTGGCTGACGCTTCCAGCGTTATCGCCGAATTGCTTTTGCTAGATAGAGTTTTGCTAACCGACGACACTACTGCTCTCTCATCCTTCCCTCAGCGACGTACCGTAATGTTAACAGGACCTTCAACAGAACAATTGAAGAAGTACGAACAAGATGTTAATCGCATTAAGAGCATATTCGACAAATTGGAATTACCCTTTTTCGAAAATATAGAACTATGTGGACTTCTTCACGATGACCCGACCGGACTTGTCGAGTATTTACCGGATAATTTGAAAAATCCAACACCATTGCCGGAACCTGTCAGTATTTTTGATGATTTTGTTACGAAATACGCTGCTGAGAGAGTTGAAAATGTCACCATCAGTAATAGCGAATTAAACTTCGAAGATTTTGAAGATATGTATATCAATCCAATTCTGGAGGTTGAGGAAAAGAATGCGGAAGCAGGAGATTATCACGGCGGGTGGATAATTGTGGGTATTCCACCAAATCCAGAAATAGTGGAGATGGTTGTAGATAAAGCTAAACCAGACGATATATTTATATTCAAAGATCCAGATTCTAATTTCCTGTTGGAAAGGTTCAAAATTTTTGGCAGGAACGAGTACAGGGATTACGAAGGATTCTTTCGGAAAATCGATAAACCTTTAGTTGCCGAGAGATGCCCGTCAGATACGTCGACATATTCATACAAGACACGCTTAGCACGTGGGATATTAGATGAAATGTTAGATACCAACGAGTTGCAGAGTTTATCCGAACTCATCGAAGAGGCCGAAGACCCAGAAGCAGAAACAAAAGAAGTAGGATTCGTGGACGTAGATTACTTCGCAACTCATGCAACGCGCTTGGAACTGAAACGCTACGAAATTAATTTACAGGCTTTTGAAGAGGAATGCGAACATTTATGCGACTATTTGGACGATGCAGGTATTTCATACAACGAAATCATTGTAACGGACAAGTCCCTGGAGGAGCTAATGAAAGAGGTTACCATGGAAGTTGACAATAGGTACCAATATCAAGTTCATGCTTTTACACCAGAAGAAAGAGTTGAAGAGGTGGCTGATTTCGGAGAACCTGAAATTCCGGGGGAAGGACTCGATGAAGAAGTTGAGTTGAAGGAAACTGGAAATTCAGGAGGCTTTATGCAAAATAGGCGATTAGGCGACACTAATATTTATTGTCCAGTAACCTATCATAAAAATGGCGGATTATGGAAAGGAAAAGAGGAATACGCTGCCTTATATAATGGCAGGCTATACTTCATGTCCAGCGAAGAAGGGCTTGAGATGTTTTTAAAGTCACCCCGCGAATATATCTTGAAGAAACCAATCGACAGAATACCCCCTCCCCGGATTTGTATCGTTGGGGTCCCTGGAAGTGGAAAAACCACTCTGGCTAAAGCTCTATGCGAATCTTTGGGATTATATTATGTTTCCTATGAAGATTACTTGAAGCGTGCCTTGGACGCAGAGGACAAGGATACAAATTTGGATATACTTCTCCAGCATCTTGACTCCGTCGAGTCGCAAGCTCTTCAAAATTATTTACAATCCGATGAGGAGATCCCAGAGGATATAATGGATACAATTAATTTGAAGGAGAATTGGTATGATGAGCCAAAACGTTCTGTAGGAATTGTAATTGACGGTTTTCCAAGACGATTATCAGATCTCAAGTACTTGCAAAAACATTACGCAGTTCCTGATGTCATTTTAGAATTATCCACCATAAATATAGATGTCACTCAGAGATACGTAACTAGATTAATAAATGAGTGGAAAACGTTCACTGAAAAAGCACAAGAAGAGCAGGATAAGGCTAATCGCTTACTCATGGACGAGTGGGAGTTAAATCGGCGACAAAGAACAGAGGCGTTAATGGAAAGTCGACGTCACGCTAGATATCAAGCAAAAATCCAAGAAAAACGTGGGCAAGAACTAGGTACTGTCAAAGAAGAGGATGAAGAAGGTTACCAAACCGATCGTTCGATGATTAGTTACGATTCCGTAGCCGAAGAAGCTGATTTAGAAGAAGTAACGGCATTACTAGATGCAGAATTGCCTGAACCAGTCTTTGAAGACAACTGGGAGACGCTAGAAGAAGCCACACAGCGTATAGCTCATCAAACAGAGACAAGTTTTGCTACGGATGTCTCTTTTATAAGAGCAATAAAAGAATATTGCGATAATCAGCTGATAGATTGGGCATTTATAGATGCATCCAGGTCTATTAGTAAAGTTTTCGATCAGGCAATGATTGCTATAGACAAATACAAATTCAGAAACCTTTCAGTTTTTGAAAGATGTTATGATATCAACGTAGACATAGCGGAGAGGTTGCTTAGTGAGGGGTACGCTTTCTTAAGTCGTTTTGGAAAAGTTTGTCCAGTTCAGGTATATGACAGGCAGAATATAGTTCCCAAATATTATCCATTAGAACAAAAGTTGGAATTATTCCCAATTTATCACAGAAATTACATCTATTTCCTAGCTGGAAAAAGGAATAGAGATAAATTTGTTGCCGATCCTTTGCGTTATATTTTAAAGAGTGATGTTAGTTTTCCTCTTATCCCTTACAGGATAGCTGTTATCGGACCACCAAAATCTGGAAAAACGAGCTTAGCTGAAAGGTTCAGACGCGAGCTTGGTTTGAAGTGCGTGAGCATCGGTCAGGCTGCGAGATATGTGTTGCGATTTTTACCCTTCTCTAGGTTGGCAAAGGAAATGGAATTTGTACTTAGAAACGGTTGGGAACTTACCAGTGAAATGGCCATGAGATGCGTAGAAGCAATGTCCTTCGATGGTCGAGCCATAACTCAAGGTTTAGTATTTGATGGATTTCCAAACAGTCGGCATGACGCAGATCATTTAGCAGAAATGGGCTTAGTCCCACACTTAGTCGTCCATTTGAACGCAAATATGGACGATACGGAATTGTTCCTAAGCACCGATAAAGGCAAAAGAGGATTACCGGTATTCAGACTAGAATTTATAAAACACCGTTGCGATGAGTGGTTTAGATGCGTGGACGACAGTTGTAATTGGTTGGACAGCGAATATCAAATTTGGAAGATGATCGAGGTTAAACCTTGTAAGTGGGGAGTTTGGAAATCAGCCCATGCTTTAGCAGAAGCTGCGATGTTTGAGATCCAGTACTATTTTAGAAATTGCCACAGAGACATGGCTTTGCATTTGGCTAACATGCAAGTGACTCCTGCTGAATTCAAGAAGAGGTGCAGCTCTTTCAAACATTACTGCCCCTGTTGTTTGTTTTTTGATAATAAGCTGTTAAATGGTGGGGACCCTCCAGACCGAACAGGACTGATCCAGTTCAGAAACAATTTCTATTGGATTTGTGGCGAACATATAGACGAATTTTCCAATAATCCCGAATTGTACCTATCTCCGTATAATGGAAAAGTGCTGCCAGGAGACCTGCCTATGCAAGTGATCTTGACTGAGAAGCCAGCGAACTGTTACGAAAACGGTATTTGCATAGTTTGTTATTGGGATTCTAAATACGACAAGGTAATGAAGGAAGGTTCCTTAGAATTCGCGTGCTCTTACAAAGACAAAATATATTTGTTTGACACCATGGAATGTATGACGAAATTCATTAATGAACCGTACAAGTACTTTAGCAAGACCGTTCACTACAAATCCGCCAGGTCGTTTTCCTCTCTCACAATGGAAGATCTGCCGATATTGGGGATGCTAGAACAATATATCGCCAAATATATAGTTAAAGCGGTGACCAATACAGCTACAACCAGACCGTTGCTAGCCGGTCTCGATATTCAGAAATCTGCTGCAATAAATATAGCGTTACACCTGAAAATTCACAACCCAAACACACCCAAGGAATTCATCCCGTTGTACGAGAAGGCTTACAAATTGCTTACCGACCGTCGGATGCAATTCATTAATACATTAGCTCGAATGAAACGCACAATTAATCCGCATTTGCATTACGAAGAACCTCTGGAGAAATTAGTACTGCCGCAATCGGATAAATATAGTTCTTCATCGGAGAAAGAAAGTACTGAAAAGGACTTGCCCACGTGGGAAGAAAGTACCCAATCGAGTGAATCAAAATACGAAAGTTATGCAAGTATGGATTCTATTATGAAAAATATTGTACAATTCCTTGAACCGGAATAATTTTAGTTATAACTTTATTTGTTATTCAATAAATTTAATTATAATGTTTTCGGAAGTTTCATTAACAAAAATATTCCAAACTGTGGTACTGAGTTCAGTGTTTCTGCTGATGATGATAGCATTGCTATCGAAACGTACGTCCAGTCTAGTGCAGTTTGTGGTGCGGGGTTTAGGAGAAGTTTACAGAAGTTGTATTACATAATAAGAGAAACGTGTTTTGAACTTGTTTCATCAACTAAATCTTATCAATCGCAATTCCACAGAAAAGGGTAATTTAAGGTTGATAAACCTAGATAATTGAATATTAAAATATTATTATCATTGCTATCTCTCTTTGACATATTTTAGCACAGTATTTGTTTTAGCACGTCGTGTACCGGTTCCTGATGAACGATTCGACTATCTGTGTGAATACTTTAAACCACTAAGGTAAGTGTAATTGTGTTGAAACAGAAATACATACTTTGTTACGTTCACATTATACAACATAAAAGAAAAAAGTACTATACAGGGTTCTTCACGGAAAATTAAAATTAAAATTTTTTACACTTCCGATTAACCGGAATGGACCAGCCCGTATATGTATTATTACATTCTTGAATTCAGCATAAAATTCAATGACGATTGCAATTCGGCTTTCCTATACCTATCTTCAACTGTTTCTAAAATATTAGGATTGAATGTACAAATGTGAACATTTTGGCATTTACACTTTTGTACGTAATTGATCAATTTTCACCTTTCTGTTGTTGTGAGAGCTGTCTACAATGGAGTCTCCAGAAACACTGCAACCTCTTGGCTTTTTGTATTTAGTCTCCCACAACTTTTACCCATTCAATTATACCAGCCATCCCAGGATCGTAGTACCCTGCATTAATCTGTATAGGTCTCTGACTAGGTGATCAAAGTAATTGGGTTCATTTTGGTTTACTAAAAATTGCTTGGCTTGCGTCCAGAGCCTCGCATTCACACATAATGTGGTAAGCGTTTTCTGTCCTCTCATTACACAGTCTGCAGTTGGTATTTCTAGTGTTGAACCCAATTTTCTATAGGTGCCCTTTCGGTGTGCAGTGTCCTGTTAGGAGACCTCATGGTGCGAAGATAATTCCTACTGAGCTGCGAGTTCTTCAGTCTTTTTCTTTGATGCTCCTTTAATTAAGGTCTTACCATGAATTTGCCTGGTTGGATTATTCCAGTGTTCTTTGTATTTCTCTTTAACCCAGCTATTGACAAAACTTTGCAAAATCTTGAATCTTTCCTAATTTTTAACAACGTTGCTTTGGATAAAATTCTTGAATACATTAAATTAACGAAACTGTGTATGGAACAAAATATCTTTAGCTTTAATAATAAGTTTTATAAACAAACATTTGGAACTGCAATGGGTAACCCACTCTCTCCTTTTTTAGCAAACCTCTTCCTAAATTATTTTGAAAAAGATATTATAAGTAAATTTCCTTCTTTTCCTAAATTTTGGATTAGATATTAAGAATCATAATGTAGCTGATGTTCTTGCAGTAATACCACTTGATTTTGAGATAGATATTTTCCTTAATTTCATTAATAATCAGTATCCATCAATAAAATTTACTATTGAAATTGAGGGTCAACACAGTTTACCATTTCTTGATTTATTAATTATAATCAAAGATAATACATTCCACTTTGATATACATAGAAAAGCCACACACACACACAAACAATTATATACACAACTTATCTTATACAAGCTATAAACAAAAATACACAATATTCTTTTTCTACTAAAAATAAGTTAGAAAATAAGAGGTCATTAAGAAATATAACTACACTTATTCCAGAGAAAATAATGGAGAAAAAGTTTTGCAGATTTAACTTTAATAAATTATGGGTTAACCAGATATTAAACCTGTGTAAAAAATACAATCTTAGTCCGGTTTTTCAAAATTCTAATACCTTAAAAAATAAATTAAAATTTAATATTGAAATTATTAATTTAAAAAATGTTCTGGGATTTATAAGATCAAATGCTGTGTTTGTAATAAAGTATATGTAGGTCAAACAAAGAGGAATGCGGAGATTAGATTTAAAGAGCATTTATATCATATTAAGAATCATAATGCTGATAAATCCGCTTTGGCGTATCATTTTGTTAATACAGGACACGCTTTTTCAATTAATAAGCTAGAGTTAATTAAGTCTTCAAATTGTAAGAATCTTAATATGTGGGAAGCTATTTATATGAAAAAAACATATTAATAGCTTACTTAATACCGATTTAACACCCCTTAATTATAAATATTTAGAATTTATTGAATATAGTAGTCCTGATAATTAATTTTGTAACCTAGGATATACTTATTATATTTACACATTTGGCATTCTGACAATACTTGTATGTACACCTGATGATGTTAGCATAGCTAATGAAATATAGATTGTATTTGAAGATTAAAGAATTTGTGAGACAGAAGTTTATTGGTATTTCGTGCTAGTTATCAAAACTACTACCTAACTTAATGTAATTGAAAATGGGATTATTGGAAATTATGCACATATTTTCAAATTAATTCATAAACAAATCTGCCTGAATTGGAGAGACTGATGAGCCAATGACTAAACCCATAGGTAAACAACACATGTTATTATTATATTGGAGAAAGAAAGTCATGTTTTCGGCAAATCTTAAGTAACTCTAACAGTTTCTTTGTGTGGTCAGAAGAAAAATTAATAGAATAGAGTGCAGTAACCACCAGTTCGAGCACTTCTTGTCCTTGGTACATTACATCTACAAATAGGAGAATATTATTGTAATCAATCTTAAAATTGCAGGTTTCTTTGTAAGATATAAAAACCGCTGTTAACTGCGAACTTGACTATTCAAAAAAAAAATACAATAAACGCTCATACGTTTTCTCTGTCAAAATTTGCAGCTGATCTGCAATTTTTCCCGTGTAAAATAAATATTTGCAATGAAAGTAAGAAGTTCTCGTTGTGTCTACTTGGCATTATGATCGCAGCATGTATTTGATTTAAAAAAATGACAAAAACGGACACACTAAAAAAAAATGGTAAAAGTCCTGTACGATTTTGGGTCAATTTTGTGCCTCTAAAACCGCATTCGAATTTAATGCATAAAAGACATACAAACTTTGAACATTTCTAATGCTTACTCAAAATTACTGCACGTCAGTTACCCGTTGCCTCTTTACATTGGAGGTTAATTCGCAAAAATCAAGGGGCACCGTATGTAATCGGGCAACTGTTGTGATAACAGTTCCTAAGAAATATTTATCTGGCAAGTAATAGATAAATATTTGATAACGGTATGTGTGCCATGTAGAAAACTTATATCGAGTATGGAAAGTTAGTGTAGCGAAACAGCCATCTTCACGGCAATTTTTGTACTTGTAGAATATGTTTAACCTATTTGCTAGTATAGACCAGAAAACTTTGCCATTATATGTTTAGAACATCATGACGTGATGATTTACAGGTTTGTAATATAATTTTGACGCAAATCTACTACTACTTTATCTGCAACTGTATCGACTTTGTATAAAATAAATAGTTTCTTTAAGAAAATCGTAAGTACTTGATATCATATATCCAAAAAATATTTTTTGCTGTTAAGGTAAGGTAATTTATTTGAATAAAAGATATTATCTTTAACTGTAATTTTCAATTTTTTTTTTCTGAGATATTATTTCTTTTTAATAATATTACAATGTTAAAGATTTTTTTTCTAAGAAACAGAATTTTACATTAATATTTTTTTTTTTTAATAAAACATTT